>JAQFYB010006612.1:0-11951 GCA_034694085.1 Pogonognathellus longicornis
ATGGTCGAAAGCTTGAAAGTTAAATAAAAGTTTTTATTTGATAATTTACCTCGAGTCTCAAAAAATGTTCAATTTAAGGTTTAAATTATTTACCAGATTTTTTAGTTCACTCTGTCATTGAAAGTTTTTTACCTGAAAGCGGTATACAATTCTTTTTAGCTTTAGCACACAGCGACAGTTTAATGTTTTCTATTCCAGACCATGAGAGGATTCAATACTTGTTTAGATTATGGCCGTCTGAAAATGAACTGTTTCCTATAATGGTTAAGGAAAATCCGTTAAGCGATCAAAGGTTTCAAAAATTTGGGGGCTGCTTTTCGACTGATGTGATGATGTACTTTCAAAAAAGTCTTGAATTTGGCAATGACAAATACATGAAAGTGGTTGAGGATGTCACGTTTCTCAGAGCTGCAAGGGAACTAAGTTTGTACAATTACAAAAATGGTTTGCCCACCCCGGTAAGCCTGAGAATGAAAATTGACACCGTTTTTCAATCCATAGCTTTTCTATTCAGTATTTGGTGTGGATCGTTTTTGTGTGAATATTTTTCTGTGTCCACAAACCGAGGGCTTTCTAAAAATAGAGCAAAAGGAATGGGAAAGTTTTTGTTAGATACGTTTAAGAAAATAGCCAATAAGGTTGAAAGAATCATATCCTTTTTCCGGCAGCGAAATTAAATGTTTCTTAACTACCATATAATGGTGGTGAAGGCATTCACTTTGTCATGTTGCAAAAGCCCCTAAAACTACCCGTATTAAGCCTATTGGCTTGTTCACAGTTGTTGGTTTGTTAAATGTCTCTGTCCCGTGGCCGTGCTTGATGTACACGTTCTTACTGGGATCAAATTTCTTCCACACTATAATGTAATAATTGTGACACTATTGTGATCGCAGTCACAATAGTCACAAATCATCAGTTTTGTGAGGGTTCGAGATTTCAAAATGAGGAAAATAAAATGTATGCTCATTCGATATTGCTGCTTACTCTGCAGAATTGACAAAACATTTTAAAGGTAGGAGGATTTAAATAAACGCCGTTAAGTCTCTTACGCCCGCCTTCCGGTACTCCTAATGCGAATCGTAAATCGCCACCGCAGTTCTTGCCAGAAGCAGCCAAATGCTGCAGAGAAGATAGAGAAGCGACTCAACGAAGGAAGAACACTTTAGTGATTGTTTAGCATTCCAGCGACAACATTCACTCCTCAACCTTAAACATTATTCTCGTATCATTTGTCAAAATCATTCTGAGATCATTAAAAGTCTTAAAGATAGTCCTGAACTAATATTGCGCAGACTTATACCTGTTTATTCGTCATCTCATCATTCATCACACGTAAGGTTGACTATCATTTAATTACGAATCATTCCTCATATAATTTATTATTGCATTAAACAATAATCGAGATGTTAACCGAACTTAGGGAGATAGACATAAAACTCTGAGCTAGCCTGTAGCGAAGGTCACTCTAGGAAATGTTTTATAAAGAGGGACGCACGGAATACATTGGAATTTTGTTGACCCACAAAACTCTCCAAACTTTAATATGTGATTGCTGAATGTTTCCTGGCCTAGTTTGAGTAGGGAATGGTGTCCCTATGGAGCTTGGGTCACCCTGGTATTTAAGGTCAAATTTTGCATTTTAGTCACTTTTTCAGCTGCATATGGCTGTAAACCAGCTATTAAAAATTCTAAATCTACTCTACCCTTCATTTGGGGAATCACTTTAAAAAATCTCACGATTTTAAAATTGCGTAAACACGAACTTGGATTGCATTATTTGTGCCTATTTCAATAAAAATCCACTAAACTAATTAAAAGTCATCATTTTTGGGTCAAAAATTGGATATTGGTGGGTGTACACATTTCAGTAGTAGATCGGAGGAGGAACTAGAGCAACTTGGGGTATACGGGGTCAGTATCAGTAGTACATTACGTGTAATATGTAGAATGTCCCTCTCGGGGGTCACCTTATCATCACAATGTGATAAGGTTATGATAACCCGTTCCAGTCTCTTTGCACTCTCCACATGAGTGGTTGGCACACCCTCACCCCTCACACGGCTGGTACTGGCTTGATGTGCGTTCATGAAAATACACCCACCGAAGGTCGATTTGCAAGTCAAGCTGGCCAGGTTTTACCAGTCTCGAACAGGGATGCGGCAAAATATCAGAAATTCAATCTGTTCAATCAAGCCGTTTTGCTTTACAACAAGTTTACTGAACACATTTCAGCAACAACTGAAGATGATTTATAAATCCTGAAGCATACAATTCATTTCAATCATGCAGAGAAGTGCTGGGGCCGGAGTGGGTGATACGCGCTACATATTACACGTAATGTATTACTGATACTGATCCCGTATACTTACAAGTTGCACTTCCTCCTCCGACTTACTACTGAAATATGACATCCACCAATATCCAATTTTTGACCCAAAAATGATGACTTTTAATTAGTTTAGTGGGTTTTTATTGAAATATGCACAAATAATGGAATCCAAGTTCGTGTTTACGCAATTTTAAAATCGTGAGATTTTTTAAAGTGATTCCCCAAATGAGAGAAAATCTTTGGGATTTTCGAATGCGCTGATTTTAATAGTGATCCTTATAGCAAGATGAAGCCTTCATGCAACCAATAAAGAGCTTGTGCAGTATTTATTACATGTAACATTCTCTTGTAATGCATTTATTCTATATTGGAATTAGATTGAAATTGATTGAAAGAATGCCTTTAAAAGAATACGCTGTATGCATTCAATTGTAACTCATATTCGAATTATGATCTACGATTAATTAATTTGTGTACACAAATTTGCTCTTCGCCACTAGCTAACGATAAAGGGTAGGCCAGTGCACATTATTATTTTAGTTTCGGCCTTAAAGAAAACAGACCATATCAATATATATAGGTATAGCCATCACATATGCAGACAACTCGTAATAAAAACACAACGGCATGCGCTATACCTATAAATTTGAGTAGCTATATAGTGCTATGGTCTGTTTTCTCTAAAGCCGGACTAACAATACATGGAAATTAGTAATAAATAGAAGAATGTGTAAATTCATATAAATGAATGTTTAATGAACATAATAAAATTAAAATAAATTACAATCTGTCAAAAGAACTTCAGATATTACCATGTATTTACAAGTAGTTGTATCCATTAGGTTATATTTATAGATATTTAAAAATCCTGGGTAAATTTGAGTCTAAATCAACATACACTCATCTTATAATACTTATGTTAGAACCTTAAAAATGTATCCATGTATGTACTTGATGTATAGCACATCAAGTAGGGAACCTTGAACCTACGAATCAATTCAATTCGTTATACTATGTAAGATTTCTTCCTAGCCAAACCGAAACATAGAAATCCGCAGCAATGGACGGTCTGTTGCTCTGTCGTCAACAAAGCCTCAGCAGTTTGGCCTCGCCGAGCACATTTGGTAAGGCCACGTTTTGTTAAATCAATTGTTTATTTTGCTTAAATATAAAACGAAAACAAACCAATTATTTACTAGATTAATTTTGTCATTTTCTTGTGGGCACTCGTGAAGCTTCACCATGGCAAAACTAAAGCAACTCGTCGCCAGTGAGACATAATTCTCATACCGTATATACCCAGATAACTGATTACAGATATACCTATTACATGCAACGACAAATTATGGAACCAACAAGTAACATAATTTACATTCTTACAATTATTAATTCTAATTGATGTATGTTGTAATTAATTGACGAATAACAATATGAACTCCAAACTTGACAAATGACAAAAAATTGTAATACTGGCCTATGAACCATTTGAAATTGATTATCTTATTATTCAACAATTAATTTAAGCGTTCGCAGTTGTTTTTCGTAGTCTCTCAGTCCGTCCATTTTCCTATTACTTAAAAGCAAGCATTTTAATTGATCGCCGAAAAATCTGTTTCCTTTATGTTAGTAGCCATTTGTAGCACTAATTTCCATTTTGAATACCAAAACAGCTCTGTTGAGTTTACAATAATAAAAACAATACTATCAAGAAAAATACGGTGCAAGGTTTAGCTTTACATAATATGACGATGTGTATCACAAACCAACCTTTTAATAGTATTCTATAATTGCCTTACTGAAAAACTTTAATTATATTATGTTGGGAAGGTTCAGAGTTGGATTGAAATGATGCATTCAAACTCGCAACACACAGCAATAAAGTAAGCAGTAAAGGGGTAGCAAAAAGCTGAATAATAATCGTAATAAAATAGATAAAAATGTTGCCAACAATTGCTTATTTGGCTATGGATAAACTTTTCTGGTTTGGCTGTAGTTTCCGATTGTTGCCATTCACCTGGAATAACAAACAGAGAAAATTGTTTGAATTGAAGGGGCGCAAACTAATTCCTTTTTGGGTCATAACGTTCATTACTTTGTTTTCTCGTACTTTGGAAATGGTTTTACTTGCTGTGTCTTACAACAATCCACAGAAAAAAGTGTCACTGACACTAACAGCCAGATCTTTTCATTTTGCCTACTGCAGCACTTTCACTGTTATTGCTGTGTGTCAAATCAACACGATGATTTACGCCCAGGAAATCCGAACATTTATCAACCAATACTTCTATTTGGAGAATACGATTGGTAATTTACTTGTTCCTTAACATTTATTCAAAATCTTGTTTGATTTTCTCGGATTTGTTTATCTTTAATTAGTTTTAATTTTTTTTTAATACACGTGTCACATTCTAAAAAAGTTTATTAAATTTCAGGCAAGCAAATTGGAATTTCAAAATCACAGAAATTGGTTTTGAGTGTTATGGCTATGGGAATGTCAGTTTCCTTTCTTCTGGCGTCAATATTAACATTCCCAGGTATATTGCTGTTACCCGACTATATGCAAATTGAAGAACTATTCATCACAGGACATTTTGGATTGAGTCACTACAACATTATCTATCAGGCTTACCGACTGTGGACTTGCATCATTTTAATTGCAAATTATTACAATGGACTTTTCTATTCGCTCATTCTATTCATCGTAGGATTGACCGGGATATGCTGGATGAACAGAATTTGGTAAGACCAGACAAAAATGATTACTTATTATATTTCCTGCTGTTATTTCGAATGCAAGTAATACAAAGTATTACATTTGTCAACATTTAAAGTAAAACTGCATTACATTTGAATATTCCAGCCTCCATCTGCTAACAATGGCCGTCCACACAAACAAGAGAGCAAGAAACTTGGCGATAAAGTGGGCCCTTAAGACATATCGTACAATCAGAACATTTTTCTCCATATTCAACATTGGTTTCTGTCGTCTTCTTCTTCCCGGTGTTCTGCTGACGATGTCTCTAGTTGCTATACTCTCTGTGTATATTGTCATTCGTGCAGGACTCCCGATGAATACAATGATGTTTCTTATATTTATTTATTATGTTTTAATGATCATGTACATAATTTGGTGTGGAATGTGGTTAGCCGCTAAATTACGGGATGCTTCAGAGCAATTTTCATTAATTCCTCTTGCAAATTATTCCTCATTGTCTAAACTGCAAATCAGGGAATTAAAGGCAGCCATTCCTTTAACATTTGCAATGAATGATATTTTCGTTTGTCAGAAAAATAGCACGCTAATTTTTTACAGCGTGATATCCGAAAACGTAATGACACTTCTTCTTTCTTTTAAATAATCGATTGAGCAGAATAGATAAGATGATCTCTTTTTTTGTTATAATGCATAAATATTAACTCAAAAACATTTTCGTCAATAACTACAAGATGTTTGAATAGCGAAGCTGTTTTGTGTAAATGGTATATATAGTTCAGACTTCAATCTAAGTTGTCAGTTGGAAACGGATAGAAGAATGTATGTTTTTGGAAATTGCTGAGTAAATTTGCAAACTACACCACTTTTAGGGTATTTAGGCAACAGTTTATAAATAATTCGAAATATGACAAATATGCATCTTGACTTTTAAATATAAATATATTTCATGTGTGTAAAATATGCAACTACATCGTAAGAGCCTTATGCAAAAACTAGCATTTACTTTGTAAAAACTGAATTTGGTAAAGTCAAGTTCATATAGCTAATATATTGTATATAGTAGCCATTCTATGTAAATTACCCATCAAAGAAGGAAATCACATCTGAATAAAAAATACTATGACATAGGTCTTGAAATCAATATTTGCATTGTCTAAGGCAATTTAATTCGATTATAAGGTGGAGCGAATACTAACAAAGTAATAAAGCCTACAGCTGTGACGTTAGTCGGGTGGTGTGTTTCTCCTTCACTATGGCCGTGAATTTCTCATATTTTTAAATATACATTTACAGCTGACACTGACTAACTGGATTATGATTGCATTCGGTGCTTCGATGTATGTAAAGGCGCCTAGGGTTGAAGCAAATGTCCGAAGGCGCCTCATGTGTAGCGAAATTTTCAAATTTTGTGGGGTTGGGGGCGCCTTTTGGGGGGGCCCTTTTCCCAAAATGTGTTTTTTGACTTCTAAATGTTCACAGATGCAAAATGCATTAATAAATATTAAATTTTGACAAATTAATCATGCCAACACATTTCCTCCCTATGGTCATTATAGTCATTGATTTGGCATCATTAATTTGTAGACTAAAAATTAAAACCCCAAAATATATTATTTAATATGTCAATGTATGCTAAAAATATACTCTTAAGAAAATATATGCGGGAAAAAACTTGTGTGTATGGCATACAAAAAAAGTTGGCTATCATCTCTGTAATAATGAAAGAGGCTACCATGCATTTATAGGCTCACGGGAGAGACATTCTGCACAAAACTTGCGGGCATGACACTACAGCACTATAGCGTATAGCACATCAAGTAGGGAGCCTACGCATCAATTCAATTCGCTGTATTATGTGAGACTTTTTCCTAGCCAAATCTAAACATAGAAATCCGGAGCAAAGGACGGTCGGTCGTCACCAAAGCCGCCAGGATTTTGGCCACGCCGAGCAGAGTTGGTAATTCCACGTGTTGTTAAATCATTTTTTTACTTTGCTTATATAAAGTGAAAACAAAACAATTATTTTTTAAATTAATTTTGTAATTTCCTTTTGGTACTCCTGAAGCTTCACCATGGCAAAACAGAAGCAACTCGTCGCCAGTGAGACATGATTCTCATACCGTATATACCCAGATAACTGATCATCACAGATGCACGCATTACATGCAACGGCAAATCATGTAACCAAAAAATAACATTTTTAATAATAATTTACATTCTTACAATTAGTAATTCTGATTGATGTAGGAATTATTTGAAAGAATTTGGTAGAATGACAAAAGAACTCCAAACTTGACAGACGACAAAAAGGATTGTAATACTGGCCTATGAACCATTTGAAATTTATTATTTAAGAATTTAAGTTTTCGCAGCTGTTCTTCGTAGTCCCTCAGTCCGTCCATTTTCCTATTGGTAGTCAGTTAAAAGAAAGCATTTAAATTGATCGCCGAATAACCTGTTTCATTTATGTTAGTAGCCATTTGTAGTACTAATTTATTTGTACAGTAAAGGCCAACGTCATTTATCATTGAATTTGTGCATTATTATTTTGCTGAAAAATGGCCAAATAAAGGTACTAGCTAAATCAACTGCTTAATTCAATGCAAGTTCATTGATGCCTGTTTCGATGCTGATGTATTAATGCTTCTGAATTTCATTTTCAGCATATGATGAATAGTTTCAATAGGTATTGAAAAAATGAATTTGAACAAAATAGTTATGCATACAATTATGCCTTTATGAACATTAAAGTAAGTTAAGTCATTTCCATTTTGAATATCAAAACAGCTCTTTCGAGTTTATGATAATAGAAACAACACTATAAAGAAAAACACGGTGCAAGGTTTAGCTTTGCATAATATGACGAGGTGTATCACAACCAACCTTTTAATAATATTCTAAAATTGCCTGACTGATAAACTATCAATATATTATGTTGGGAAGGTTCCGAGTTGGATTGTATTGATGCATTCAAACTCGCAACACATAGCAGTAAAGAGGCAGCAAAAAAGCTGAATAATAAATAAATAATAATCGTAATAAAATAGATAAAAATGTTGCCAACAATTGCTTATTTGGTTATGGATAAACTTTTCTGGTTTGGCTGTCGTTTCCGATTGTTGCCATTCACATGGAATAACAAACAAAGAAAATTGTTTGAATTGAAGGGGCGCAAACTAATTCCTTTTTGGGTCATAACGTTCATTACTTTGTTTTCTCGAACTTTGGAAATGGTTTTACTAGCTGTGTCTTACAACAATCCACAGAAAAAAGTGTCACTAACACTTACAGCCGGATCTTTTCATTTTGCCTACTGCAGCACTTTCACTGTTATTGCTGTGTTTCAAATCAACACGATGATTTACGGCCAGGAAGTCCGAGCTTTGATCAACCAATACTTCGTTGGAGAATACGATTGGTAATTTACTTGTTCCTTGACATTTATTCAAAATCTTGTTTTATTTTGTCGGATTTTTTTAGTTTTAATTAGTTTTTCATTATTTTTTAATACACGTGGCAATTTGTAAGAAAGTTTATTAAATTTCAGGCAAGCAAATTGGAATTTTAAAATCACAGAAATTGGTTGTGAATTTTGTGGCTATAGTACTATCAGTTTCCGTTCTTCTGGCGTCAATATTAACATTCCCAGGTATATTGCTGTTACCCGACTATATGCAAATTGAAGAAATATTCATCACTGGACATTATTGATTGAGTCACTACAACATTGTGAATCAAGCTTACCGACTGTGGACTTGCATCATTTTAATCGCGAATTATTACAATGGACTTTTCTATTCGCTCATTCTATTCATCGTAGGATTGACCGGGATATGCTGGATGAACAGAATTTGGTAAGACAAGACAAAAATGATTATATACTTATTATGTTTGCTGATGTTATTTCGAATGCAATAGTAATACGAAGTATTACATTTGTCAATATTTAAAGTAAAACTGTATTACGTTTGAATACTTCAGCCTCCATCTGCAAAAGATGACCATCCACACAAACGAGAAGGAAAGAAACGTGAGTCTACAGTGGGTCCTTAAGACGTATCGAACAATCAGAACATTTTTCTCCATAATTATTCAACATTGGTTTCTGTCGTCTTCTTCTTCCAGGAGTTTTGCTGATGATGTCTCTTGTTGCCACTCTCGCTCTGTATATGTCATTCGTGTAGGATTCATGATGAATACATTCATATTTCTTGCATTTGGTGATTCTGTTTCATTTATTCTGCTCGTAATTTGGTTTGGAATGTGGATAGCCGCTAAATTACGGGAAGCTTCAGAGCAATTTTCATTAATCCCTCTTGCAAATTATTCCTCATTGTCTAAGCTGCAAATCAGGGAGTTAAAGGCAGCTATTCCTTTAACATTTGCTATGAATGATATTTTCGTTTGTCAGAAAAATAGTACGCTAATTTTTTCCAGAGTCATATCCGAAAACGTAATGACACTTCTTCTTTCCTTCAAATAATCAAATAAGCAGAATAGATGAGATGAGCTCGTTTTTGTTATAATGCTAAATATTCATTAAAACATTTTCATCAATATGTTACAAGATAGCTAAACAGTTTTGTGTAAATGGCATAATTAAGACTTTAATCTATGCTTTTTTTGGAAACGGGTGCGAGTATGTCCGTTTTCGAAAACTGTTAGTTTTTGCAAATTAAACCACTTCTCGGTATTTTACGCAACAGTTAATAAATAATTGGAAATAGGTATGTCAAATATGCATCTTGACTTTTCAATATAAATATATTTTATGTTATGCAGCTACATCGTAGGAGCAATGTGCAAAACCTAGCATTTCCTTTGTAAAAACTGTGTTTGGTAGAGTCAAGTTCATATAGACAATGACATTATGAGGAGGAGCTCACCAAACTTAAACACCGGCAAAATTTAAAACCTTTCTGGTTTTTGGTGCGTACTCATCTTAAGCAAATAATCACAATGTGCACAGACAACTGTAAAAATATCGATATTCAGACTTTTCAATTATAGTAGTAATCAAAAATGCTTATCAATCGAAAGGGGAGACTTCAAAGGTCATTTTCATGTATGGGTTGCCTCACTTTGGAAATTTAATGTGGGTGAAATAATTGCCCAACAAAAATCGGTCAGTGACAAGTTGCATAATCATATCAAAAAAGAAACAAAACATAAAGTCGACCCATTTTTCACCCACATTATATTTCCAAAATGAGGCAACATGAAAATGATCGTTAAGTCTCCCCGTTCGGTTTATATTGATCGCAATTCATAATTCAGTTCGGTGCATGAACTAAATATATTATTGTGAAGTGCATTTTTACATGGTGGAATAGGTGGAGGACCATGTTTTATGAAGCTTTTCATTGTACAGCGCAAGCCAAAGCTTTACGAAAACGACTGCTAAGATGGGGAGGAGAAATAATTTTTTTCAGTTTAAAATACTAGACTTGTTATTCTAATAACAGGTAATTTTACTATATCTAATTTAAGATGTAATAACAAGGGAACCTGACATCGCCTTTAAGGTATCAGAAAACATGTAGAATACAAATAAAATACTCTCGTAATTATGAATTAAGCACTTTCTTAATAAATATTTATATCTAACACACTTGATAATGTATTTGCTGTATAATGTTCACTTGTATGTTTAGTTTTATGTTGTAGTAATAAATAATTCAGTGTGTGAGATATAAATATTTATTAAGAAAGTGCTTAATTCATAATTGCGAGAGTATTATGTATTTATTCTACATGTTTTCTGATACCTTATTAACGGCGATGTTAAGTTCCCTTGTAATTAGAGTTTAAATCCGATGTAATAAAATTACCTGCTGTCACCTGTTATTAAAGTAATAACAGTAGTAAGTCAAGTTCATCTCCACATTTGCTGATATTAAACTCTGACACTTCTTCTTTCTTTCAAATAATCAGATAAGCAGATTAGATGAGATGAGATCTTTTTTGTTATATTGCATCAATATTCATTAAAAACCATTTTGATCAATATGTTGCAAAGTGTTTGAACAGCTAAACAGTTTTGTGTAATGGCGTAGTTAAGACTTTAATATATATGCTTTTAGTTGAAAACGGGAAGGAGTATGACCTGCAAAACCTAGCATTTCCTTTGTAAAAACTGAAGTTTGGTAGAGTCAAGTTAATATAGCTAATATATTGTATCTAGTAGCCATTCTATGTATGTTACCAATCAATGAAAGAAATCACATCTGAATAAAATATGAAATGGGTCTAAAAATCAATATTGTTGGATAGTTTGAAGTGAATTCGATTGTAAGGTGGAACGAATACTAACAAAGTAATAATAAAGCATGCAGATGTGACGTCAATCGGGTGGTGTGTCTCTCCTTTACTATGGCCATGTGTTACTCACTTTTTTAAATAATCATTTACAGCTGAAACTGGCTAACTGGATTATGAGTGCATTCATTTTTGTAAAGGCGTCTAGGGTTGAAACAAATGTCCGAGGGCAACTCATGCGTAGCGAAATTGTTTAAATTTTGTGGGGTTGGTGGTGCAATGTTTTTTGGGGGGCTCCTTTTCCCAAAATGTTTTTTTCGACCTCTAAATGTTCATAGATGTAAAATGCTTTAGTAAATATTCAATTGTGACAAATTCATCATGCCAATACATACCCTACCTATGGTCACTCAAGTCAATTTCTCATATCATAAGAAACGCACAAGTCGATTAGTATTCATATACTTTATAGCTAATTAGTAATAATGAAACAGGCTACCATTCATAGGCGCACGGGAGAGTCATTCTGCACAAAGCTTGCAGGCATGGCATTATAGCACTATGTCGCAGTCCCCTCCAGGCGAGATTTCCCAGACGAATATCATTCAAATGTACGAGAGTGCCCAGAGTCAGCTTTTAGTTCTATGT
>JAQFYB010006613.1:0-11951 GCA_034694085.1 Pogonognathellus longicornis
CCAATACAAATCAGAATCAGTAGTTAACTTTCATTAACACTGCTCTCCCCCCATAGTCACACTAAAATAGAACATCTATATAATATATTTATAACATAACTATAACCTTATATAATCTTAATTCTTATATAATAGTATTATTATTATTTATTTTACTCTTGGACAAATACATTCTTTCTGGCTGTAACTAGCTTAACCAGTGAGACATTTCTTCTCTCCTCTATTGTGTACAGTTTATTTTTATATAGTATATCACTTACAGATATTTTGCCACCCTTAGTATCCCTACTCTTCCTAGTATTCTTTAATGTGCTATTTTTTTTAGCTTTCCAGACATTGAATTTGCAACACTGAGGGTAATAGTAATTAACCAAGAATCTGTTAATTCTGTCCTGAATGACATTTAACATTTTTGAGGACTGTATAGCCCATAGTGCAATAGCATACTCAGAAACTGACATTACATAGGCATACAGTAAGTTTCTCATAACCGATTCTGGTAGCAGTCTCTTAATCGAGTACAATTTAGCAATGGCACATTTGGTTTTATTATCTACCTTTTCGTATTGCTTTACAAACGTTAGATTAGAGTCATTTGATTCACAATATACCTTCGTTTGACTTCAACTTCAAAAATCTTCGTGTAGCTAAAAAATAATCAAAAACTTTGATATTAATATTGATTAATAGAAATAGTAAACACATTAAGTAAAGACCAATTGTTAATTGTGGTTTAGATCGATTTTTGCAACAGTAACATGAAATAAAATAAGAATATTTAAAAAACATAGAAATTCAAATGAATAAAATTGTTGTAAAAATGGAAAACTTACCTCTCATGTACCTTTCCAAGTTGTTGTCATATTCTAATTTGCCAATTCTTTTTGTCACATTTATAGACATTCCCACTTTGAGTAAATTATATTCATTTCCAAATCTACTGCTGTTTAGTATATGTCAACTTTAGTTTAAATAGAATAAATTCATATAATATCTCATACATTTATATTTATACCAAACCAATATGAAGTATAGATATGTGTTACCATGTAAAATAAATGCATGACGTTTATCATACTATGCCATGCCCGTGAAACCGTGATCTAATTATTTTAAAATTGTTCTGGTTACAGATAGATAAAAGATAGGGCAAATGAATCCGTTTCAAAGGAAATGTGCATGAATCAATAATAATAACCATTCTGCAAATAAAGAGCATAATTAGCACATTCTACTTACTTGTCCAGACTCAATTCTGAGGAAATTGTGGATCAGTGGCGCATTTGGGGAAGGGTGTTTAGGGGATGAACCCCCCCCCCCTCTTATTTTCAGATTTTACGCTAGATAAAATCGGGTTTCGCCCAAAATCCCAAAAGTAAAAACACAACAAATCTCAAACCATTTCGCGATACGCGCGATTTTGTTGCATTTCCATTGATTTTGACCTAAATTTGTGCAAATTTTTGGTCATTGGTAAAAGGTTTTGCGCTAAATGCGATTTTGTTGCGATTTCCATTGATTTGGTTCCAAATGTGCTAAATTTGTTCGCGCTGGGACATACATGAAACATGATATTAAAATTATTAAAGAGGTATTTACTACGTATACTTAAAAGGATTGGTAGGCATATATTCTGAAATTATATATTTAAATCTTAATTAGGTTGTGATTCGTTAAATATGTTATGCTGACGTACAACTAGTGTCATTTTTAAATTGAGCATACATTATGTACAATGGATGGAATATTTTATTATTATCTGTATCTGTGGTGTTGGTAGATAACAAACTGATTGTCTCAATGTATATTGAATTGCTTGGTAATTTTCACATGTAATCTAATCACATTAGTCATTAATTTGCTTTCATCCCGGCCAATGTCGATTGCAAATTACACTTCATAACATCGTAAAGCTTCTTCCCCACTTTATTACCTTATGGCGAATTGAATCGTTAAATTGAGGTGTATTATTTTTGCAATAGTAAGTTTCGTTGTTATTTACAATAGTATGGAATAATACAATCTCTAACCAACTGCTAAAATTCTAGAAAAGTGAATTCCAATTGCTCAAGATGGTGAAAGTGCAACTTACACTATGGAGGTTATGGCTAATTTTCCGGAAAAACTTAATATTACGGAAAAGACAATACATTGTGACGGCTTTGGAGATCTTTCTTCCAACCTTATTTGCTATTTTAATGGCATATCTTCGTTCCAAAATGGGTGTTCAAACCGACGGCAATGATTATGGCAATAGCAAGCCGACATTATTTTATGAAAAAGCAGAAGAGGTACATACTAAATATCACATTAAACAATTTATACACCATATGGTAGTAAAATTTTGAATAACTTAGTTATGATTATGAAAACTATTAATCCTTCATTTGGAATGGGCAATTTTCAGGATATATTGTATAGCGCTGCAAGTCTTTTTTATTCTTGGAATGAACATTCTAATTTTTATTTTGGATATGCTCCCAACACAACAGTAATAGAACATTTTGTTCATGACATTGGATTTCGTCTTGGTAACGTCAGTCAAGATTTCAACATGTCTCAAGGTTGGTAGATTATCTGGCAGTAATAATTACGACATAACATAATATTATATAATATCACAGCTTGGAAAACTGGATACATACTCAAATAAACTATTACAAATAGATGTAATAAAGTAGCGACGGTTTGAGTCAAAAGACTTTTAAAAATAAAATAGATCTGATTCTTGCAATGTGTTTTATTTCACAATAGTCTTTGCCCATAGTAATAATACAATGGACTATTGTTTTATTTGGGATGCTTGAAAGTTGCGCGCTATTTATATGAACGCGAATTGAAAATGTCGCAATTTTTTCACTATTTTATACGAATTCAGTACAAAAGGCTACCTAAAAACTAGTTTTGTTGTGTGTTTTGTTGATATTATGACTTGAGAGCAATTGCCCTCTCGACCCTCCTGGCTACGCCAGTGCTAGTAGATACTATACTATCATGTTTATGACTTTTCTTCCGAGGGAGCATGTGCCCCTTTGACCCCTGCTGGCTACGCCACTGCTACTAGATGCTATACTACCATTTTTATGATTTTTCTCCCGAGGGGGCATGTGCCCCCTTGACCATCGCTGGCTACGCCACTGCTACTAGATACTATACTACCATTGTTATGACTTTTCTTCCGTGGGGGTATGTGCCCCCTTGACCCCCCCTGGTGCTACTAGATACTATACTATCATTTTTGACGTTTCTTCCGAGGGGGCATGTGCCCCCTTGACCCCCATGGCTACGCCAGTGCTACTAGATACTATACTACCATATACTATAGTATTAGATACCATACTACTGTACTAGATATCATACTACTAGTGTTAGAGAATCTGCACAACAGACAGACGGACAGACAGACAGAATGGAATACCCTTCGCATAAATCCGCTCCTTCGTCGCTACTTAATAAAATGATTAAAATCAGGCCAAGCTTGAGTAAAACTTCTCCAGATCTTAGCTGGGCTAAAATGAACCTATTTAACTGTTTAGCATTTTTAACCTAACCCTGTTGGTTGGGTACCTATAGCCGATTTACTCAACAGTTGCACAAAGCAGAGCGAAGCAAAAAAGTAGATGGTGGGATTCGCTTCCAGCATTTTAAACCCATCGACCGCCCGA
This sequence comes from Pogonognathellus longicornis, assembly GCA_034694085.1. Lineage (NCBI taxonomy): Eukaryota > Metazoa > Arthropoda > Collembola > Entomobryomorpha > Tomoceridae > Pogonognathellus > Pogonognathellus longicornis. The sequence continues at coordinate 3,666 of JAQFYB010006613.1, forward strand.
TTTTTGACATCATTAATAATAATCCTGTGCTTTAGTTGCTTCACCAATTTTTCACTATACTAGTCTATACTCCTTGTATTATAATTATTGTTTCATTAGAACATTGAGAGCTATATAATTGTTGGATTTACTCAACTATTGAGTTAATAAATGACTACTTCGGTCTTCAATTGATAAACCTTTGTCATTTGTAAATTCGGTTTTTCCAACTACACAGTTGTTGGTTGTGTAAAAAAGCCCCTTTCGTATGCGTTGATTTTACTCAAGGTTGTTTAAATTCCCTTTCGTATTTTGTACTCTCTGTTGTATACTTTAAGACATTTTGTTGATGTTACAATACTATTCATATTTTAAAAAAAAATATGTTTTTGCTCAGTGAAATTTTTGGGATTTTCCAACGAAAGAGACCTAGAAGCTTTTGTATCTCAAATCGATATTGGTGGAAATCCAAACGGGGACGGGGACCGATTTATTTGTGCACTGGTTTTTGATGGGTTGGATTCCTTAGATTCCGGAGACTACTCTCAAAACCACAAGATTTCATATAAAATTAGGATTGTGGATCGCTTTTATGATACCACCGAACTTATGCCATCATTTACCTTTGGTCCTGGTACGTCATTTTTTTAATACATTTAGTATAAGCGTGTGTTTTATTACTACGTATGTATCACAGTTACGGAATTATACATAGGACTTAATACATTGATAGGTACTTTAATACATACAGTTTCCAGTACAACTTATGATAATTATTTATTTGTTGCCTAGGATACAATTATGAAGGGGTACGTTATCAATGTCAATGATGTCATTGACCTCAGTCCTATAATTCCGTTACTGTGATACATACTGTATTACTTATTTTAGTGATTTATTTATTTCGGAGAATGGTTACCATATTAGACTAATTTTTTTTGTAACAATAGTTAGAGTTAAATAGAGTTAAATAGAATTAGAATAGAGTTAAATAGAATTTATTATTTCTGAACACTGTTGAACCTTTGTGTATAGGGTGGGATGGTGAATACATGTATACTGGATTTCCCGGTCTGCAAATAGTTATCGATAAAATGCTTACCCAAATTCTAGTTAACAAAACATTTCAGCCATATAACGTGAGGAAACACATTCATATTAATTTTTTAACCTTAACTTCTATCTGTAAAAGTTTTTAATGACGGTTCAAATATTTTGTTGTAAAATAATAAATTTTTTCCTAATTACAGGTGTCTATACAAGGCTTCCCTTACCCTCCTTATGAAGACTTTGATTTTAACCAACTCTATTTTATATTACTCCCTCAATTTCTGGTTTTAGGATTTGTTTTCATTATCCCTTCGATTGTACGTGGAATCGTCTCCGAAAAAGAGACTGGAATCAAGGTACTACATTTTCACTTTTTATTTTTTATTTCTATACTTCGTAACCCAATCTAAGCTTATATAAGCAATATATGAACCATCAGAAAAAAATGAATCTATTTTTTCGTAGGCTTAATACTTTCTATAGAAAGGTATGTTTATGTTTTTTAACGTTCATGAAGGAACTTATGAAAATGACTGGATTACCAAATTGGATGCACTGGGTAGGATGGATGTTGAACTCTTTGGTTGTGCTTATTTTTAGTATAACAATCGTTGTTATACTTTATTTCGTGGCATTTAATTCCAAAGCGGGGGCTGTGATAACTTACAGTGATCCCACACTTTGGTGGTTCGTTTTGTTTCTGTATATCATCTGGGCAACGAGCTATTGCTTCCTCATCTCCTCTATTTTTGAAAGACGTAAGTTATCAAATGGAAAACTTTTCAGAAGGAAAACTTCAAACAAAATTTTTGAGACGGAAAATGTCAAACAAAACTTTTGAGACGGAAAATGTCGAACAAAACTTTTGAGACGGAATGAACAAAACTTTTGAAACGGATAATTTTGAACAAAACTTTTGAGACGGAAAGTTTTGCACAAAACTTTTGAGACGGAAAGTTTTGAACAAAACTTTTGAGACGGAAAGTTTTGAACAAAACTTTTGAGACGGAAAGTTTTGAACAAAACTTTTGAGACGGAAAGTTTTGAACAAAACTTTTGAGACGGACAATTTTGAACAAAACTTTTGAGACGGACAATTTTGAACAATATTTTTAACCCTTTTAATTTTACTAATTGTTTTTTTTACTTTTAGCCACCTTGGCTACAACTGTGGGAATCGTTTTGTGGATGGTGACTTACTACGGTGTGGCTTATCCCTTAGAACCTGGATATTTAGACATGTCTTTAAGTTCAAAGTTGCTGCTTTGTCTGTGTCCAAATATGGCTCTGCACTACGCCCTTAAAGTCATGATTTCCTTTGAGGGAAGAGGTTAGTAGAAGTTATACATAAACAATTTAAATTATATTTCAATTTAATTTAACCATTCTTAGTAATCTCAATCAAGACTCCTAGACAACCGATTCTCTTAGGAGGTAAGCAATATCTGAAGTTTGTCGACAAAATTGATGAAGCAATAAACTGTCCACCAACATCCACCTAAATCGGTGGCATTGTTTGGCATATTGTTAATATTTTTTGCTACATGATTTTTATTTACAAAGTTCTTATGTGCCTAACCTCGTAAAGCAAGGTTGCTGTCTCTTAGGTACTTGGTGTCAATTTGAGTACAATACAATATTAAATGCTTTTATTGATTTCAATATAGAAGTTGGTGCTAAATGGTCAAATATCGGGGAAGAAATCAGTTCGGTGGATTCCCTAACGCTTGGTTACGTCCTTATAATGTTCATTGTATGTACAATTGTGTATACGTTAATTGCAATGTATTTGGAATGTATTATTCCAACAAAGTATGGAGTCAGAAAGCCCTGGTATTTTATTTTCATGGTAAAATTATTTTTCAACTTGAGAAGTAAGCGTTTAAAAAAAACCTATGGATACATATATAAAATTATGTGTTGGATTTTCCTTTAGCCTTCCACCTGGGGTTTTGCGAAGAAGCACGAAATATCTGACGATATCTCTCAACTAAGAAGCGATGCAACTGTAGCCGAAAATGGACTAAGTTTCGAAAAAGTTTCGCAAGGATCTAAAATTGGAATGGAAATTTTAAAATTGAGAAAAGAGTTTGGTCCACAAAAGGTAGCCGTTGACGATGTGTCATTAAAAGCGTACGAAGGACAAATATTCTGTCTGTTAGGACACAACGGAGCTGGTAAATTTTTTATTTAATCATTCTTTGGTTTTATTTATATTTGATGGACCTTTAATTATCTTTAATTTTTGATTTGTTATTTATTGTTAATAGGAAATTATCTCAATTATTAATTTATTATTAAGTTCTTTTTGAATAATAATTTGTGCTTCTTTTTAATTACCAATTTATACTTATTTACTTTTTAATTATGAATTTATATTTTCTTGATTATTGATTTCAATTATTTTACAGGAAAAACTACGACCATGTCTATCCTCACAGGTAAAAATCAAAATCTTAGAAACGTACTTATAAAGTAAAAAACATTAGTCTTTTCACTCATTCATGTATAGATTATTCGTGTGTTCTGGTTACATATCAATTGTAATTATAGGTATGTTGGGTCCGACAAGTGGCACAGCTCTAATTAACGGTTTTGATATACGAACTGCAATGGATGAAATTAGACAAAACGTTGGTTTATGTCCTCAACATAATATGCTCTTCTCCAAACTAACTGTAGCCGAACATTTGAAATTTTTTGGAATGGTAAGATTTGATATTCAAAATACAATCAAGTATCTGTATATGTCGGTGGACAACTTTTCCTAGACTGATGCAAACAATCAATATTCATTAAACACTCGATTTTAATAGGTAAAAGGATTATCAAGCGCTGAAGCTGATAGGCAGATACCCGATTTAATTGGAAAGTTGAATTTTGATGAAAAAAGCAACGCTCTAGCCCTGTCTCTTTCCGGTGGACAAAAAAGAAAACTTTCCCTTGGCTGTGCCATTATTGGAGAATCTAAAGTTTGTAATAATAAAATTTAGAATAATTATTTTTCCTTCAGATACATGACTGCATTTTTTCATTATTTTTATTGGTGTACTTGTGGTGTGTGAATGTACACAGGTTTTATTCTTGGACGAATGCAGCAGTGGTTTAGATCCTGAAGCACGAAGAAATATTTGGGATTTGCTGTTGGAGATACGGGGTGAAAGAACAATAATACTAACAACTCACTTTTTGGAGGAAGCCGATGTATTGGGTGATAGAATAGCAATCATGGCCAATGGAAAAGTTCAATGTTGTGGTAGTCCGATGTTTCTCAAGAAATTTTATGGTAGGTTTTTATGTTTGAACATCATATAGCGTCGCCTTAATCCTAAAAAGCGACAGCTTGATTTCGAATATCTTAAAAATGCGACAACTTGAATGCAAATATCTTAAAAGTGCAACAGTTTGATTTCTAAATCATAAAATTGTCGCTTTTTATCATATTGAAAATCAAGTTGTCGCTTTTTATGAATAAGACGACGATAGGTAGATACAATTTGAAGTATATACATATTATGGCATGATTGAATCTGATTTGATGTGATAAAATAATTTTCAGGAGCTGGTTACACTCTTTCATTGACAATGTCACCGAACGGAGATCCAAATCAAGTGCTTCAAACAGTGAAAGAACATGTTCCAACTGCCTTTGTTAAATCGCAGTCGGAAGCAGAGCTCATAAGACTTGAAATAACCTTACCTTCAGAAAATAACAATTCGTCACATTTTCCTGCTTTGTTCTCGAATTTATTGTCAAAACAAACAAAATTGAATGTGAAAGATATTGGAATCTCACTCACTACAATGGATGACGTGTTTATAAAGTAAGACACTTTACCTGATATCCTTCATGATTTGTATAATGTACAAAAAATTTATGTATTATGTAAGTGCCTTAAAACTAAAACTGCATATCAAAATAATTGTCTTGTAAATTATGTAAATAGAGTGGATGAGTTAAGTCATTCGTCGTCTGGCGCTGGAACCACAATCAATTTGGAGGCAGATGCCAAATGTAATCCTTTCCTTTTAATAATATACTTTCAAAGTGATTATTAAGGTATTATATACACAGGCAACAGGCGCGTAGCCAGATTATGAGTTGGGGGTGCACGGCAAGATTCTATGCACAGATAGGGGCAAAATCTCAATATGTGGTAAAAATGAGTCTAAAATCGCGCGCCCAAAGAAAATAATGGAGTTAATTTAGGTGAAATAATCTACAGAAAATTACATCAAATACACGCGTGGCGCGAATTTGTTTTCAATTTCGATCAATTAAAATTAAGCCTGGTGGGTGCACGTGCATTCAGTGCACTCCACTGGCTAAGGGCCTAATTATTATTGTACAGTTACGTAGACGTAAGACAACTACTTTTCGCTTCGCATTGTGTCTACAAAAGCGGACGTTAGGCTAGTATTGGTATGAAAGTAATACATTAGAGTCCCAAGCTAGGCATTAACAAATTGATATTTAAAAGTTGTAAATTATCATTACGATCACCATCCTCAAAAATACTAGGGAACTGATTTACGTTTTTTTTAATCAAATTAGTCTATTTATTGTGTCAAAATCATAATTTCAAAACTCGTTCGTTCGATTTACGTTTTGACGTCCGAGGTTTATATATCGTCATCCTAATCGTAAAAAGCGACAAATTGATTTTCAAACGATATGTTACGACTGTTAATTTAGCAGTTTTAATTAATGAACCTAGCATCCCTACTCAACGCTAAGATAAATATGTAACCTTATACGGCTGATGATTGTATTTGTAGAGCTCTAACCATGGCAATATGGCACAAAATTGAGAATCTTAAGTTTTTGCTACCATATTATTACACAGACTCTCTATTATTGCATAATATTTGTATTATTTGATGAAAAAATACTGTAAAATTGAAAAATGATTTGTTCAATAATGCAGTGTCAACAAAGTCTTCCGGTTTATCATTGTTCATGAACCAGTTTTGGGGATTACTTTTAAAGAAAATGCTGTATTCAATGAGGCGTTGGAAACTGACAGCCATTCAAGTACACTATACATAGAGTTAAAAAAAATTTATAAAAATCTTATACCTATCTAATTATTGGCATACAGAAACTTTTCATAATTTTTAGATGGTACTTCCGGTTGCTCTACTGATCGCAGCAATTCTTATAACGAACATATTCTACAATCAAAATGACAAAACTCCACCTTTAACCATGTCTCTTTCTTCTTACCAAAAGCAAATTGTACTCTACACCGCCAATTCTGAGGTAAAATTTCATTTTTTCCAGAAGTTTCGAAATTTAAAAAATTAAAATTTCTAAATTGGTAAATCCACTAAAATTGACATAATCAAATTTTAAGGAACGTGGAGTCCAGTATGAAAATTATGTTGGATCTGCTGCAAAGAGTTTACCCCGAGGGAGTAATTTGACGCTGTCACTTTTGGAGGTTGGTAAAGAGAGTCTGGATATGTACCTTCGACGACATGTAATAGCCGCCTCCTTGGATCCATTTAACATCAAAACAATGTTTTCAACCATTGCGCCTCATTCTTGTCCACTTTCAATCAATGTTGCTACAAATACAATGCTCCAACTTATGGAGCCTGAGAAATCTTTTTCAATTGAAGTCACAAATCATCCGCTGTCTGGCAGCCTTCGAAAAATTTTCTCTCAAACCGGAGGCAGTTCGGTTGAAGACATTACACCATTTGTAGTTGGAATTCTTACTTCAATTGGATTGTCACTTCTTGCAGCTAGTTTTATTGTCATGCCTGTGGAAGAAAAATTATGCAAGTCGAAACAGTTGCAACTCATGACTGGAGTTAACCCTTTTCTCTACTGGGGCACTTCGTTTCTTTGGGATTACTTTTTGATGCTAATTTGTGTTTGTGTGATGATCGCCTGTTTTCCCATTTTTGAAAGATATGATGCATTTACTAACAATGGAGGGGCCGGTACTTTACATTTTAATATTTTAATCTTCGCAGTTTCAAGTTGGGTATCCCGGTTACCGTATTTTTGGTAAATATTTAAAAAACGGTAACTCGGATTGCAAAAATCTCTTAAGTGATCCTCAAAAATAAGTTGAGATCAACATTTTTCAATATGTCAAATCAAATTCGCGTCCGAGTTTTTATTTTAAAAACCACCTGGTCTATTTCAAATATTTTTTAGATTTGAATCAATAAAATGTAGATTTACTTATATTCTGCTTTTCAAATTTAAAAAAATTGGTTTCAAAAATATTTTAGGGTAGCTGGGATACCCCAACAAAAAACGAAATGCGATATTGAGGTTGAGACAGCGAAGCTTAAAGGGGATCGCAAAGGATTACGTTGCCCGATCCATTTTGGCTGGAAATGGTTCAGATTAAACTCAGACTTTCCTCAACAGGTCGTCAGATTTTTAAGCAGAAAAGATTGGACCATGTGCTACTTGCCATCCCTTTTATGACTCCTTTTGTCAAAAATTATGATTTATTTCTGGCCCACTCCACTGTTTGAATTATTTTTTATTTATTTAGGGGTTGCGTTTTTAATTATGGCCGTTTATGGGATTGGGGCTATTAGTTTCTCGTATTTGATGAGTCTCTTGGCTCGATCTCCAGCTGCAGGATTTGCTACGGTTACAATAATCCATCTAATAACTGGTAATTTAAATTGTAATTCATATTAAAGTTAATTGAGACTTAGCATTTAGCAATAGTTTGATTATTTTAAGTTTGGTTCTTCAAGATGCATTTCAGATTTGTGATGGGCTGGAGTACCAGTTATACTTATACTATATATTTTTATTGCCATACACCCGTAATCAGTGTTTCTCATTAGAAAGCAAAATACTTGAATTATACTCATCTTGAGTGGACTTTTTAATACATTTCAAAATACATTCAAAAGTGGCCAACAGTTACAATTCTGTCGTCGATTTAAATAAGAATTGTGTGAATTTTTATCATTTTCAATTTTTGCCAATTCATTGCTAAAAGTCCAAACTTTTTCCGCTTTACAAATTTTTAATAGTAAAAACCCATCTCATATTTTCCTACATTTTTAAATTTTAAATTCTGGCAACCGTAATGAATGAGTAGAATTTTCATGATTGTCATAGTCATAAGTAGTAAGATACTATCGTACATGAAAACAGGCTCGTCCCCCGCAGCCGACGTCGGGACCCGAAGTCCAAATATCCGAAGACCCTCCACCCGATGGCCGAAGACCCCCGACCCGATACCCGAAGACCCTCCACCCGACATCCGAAGG
>JAQFYB010006614.1:0-11951 GCA_034694085.1 Pogonognathellus longicornis
ATTTCAAGAAAATTCTAGCAAATATTTCAAGAAAATTCTAGCAAATATTTCAAGAAAATTCTAGCAAATATTTCAAGAAAATTCTAGCAAATATTTCAAGCAAAAAATCTCATCTAAAAGCTGACGCTACTTGCTTACACCCGTTTTACTATGGTTTATTAAATATACTTATTTTGGACAGGTATAAACAATATAATATATTACTTACAGTTTAATTAGAGAAATTCGATATTCTCCGAGTCATCTATTAAATTCCTACAATACCATCCTCATTCACAATGTTCTCGTCTATGAATTGTCTCGCGACTAATTATGTTTTTGTCTTGTCTTGACCAAATATCCTTTCGTAAAACGAATATTTAAAATCAATGGACGTCATGGAATGGATTTTCTCATGTTTAAAATAGGTCATAGAATCAGCCTTGTCACTGGACAACAGAGTAATTAATGTGGAGCTCTTTTCCAGGTGAGTGTTTTGGTGAGTGTTTTTGTCAAAAATTTCTTCAAATGTCTTTTCACTGTTTAAACACTTGTATGGTTTTTCTTCAATGTACCACCTGTCTTGAAGCTTTATGTCATGCATCGAAATAAACCTTTGTTCACACTTGAAAGATCTTTCATCAGAATGCCTTCTTTCATGTCGATGTACGCTATCTAATCAACTAAATGGAATTTTTGCACAACGAACATTCAAACGGTTTTTCTCCAGTGTGTATTTTTTCCTGGACTTTTGTCTTGGACGATGAAGGGAAACGTTTTTCGTAATATGAACACTGATAAGGTTTTTCGATCCCCTCACGAGGTTTTTATTATGTTTCATACCAACTAACAAGTCATTAAATTGCTTTCCTACTGCATAAATTAGCTTGTGAATATTTAGAGCATCAAGATGACCAAACACGTTTTGAGAAAATGAGCACTGAAACAATATTTTGTCTGTGTGTGTTTCTCCAAAGGATTTTCCGGGTGCTGCGACAAGCGAATTTTTGTAACAAACGGTTATAAGTTTTCTTGCCACCATGAGTTCGGTGCTGAATGTTTCTGGTGGACTCTTTATGGAACGTCTTTTCACATTAAAAACATTTGAGAAGCTTCTTAATACGTGGAATATAGAGAACATAATTTAAAGGGTCTGAGAAATGCCCATCGGTCTTAAACCTTTTGTCAATAGGAACTTTTTCACTCAAATCGATTATTCTGTGACACAGATTGACATCAGAATCATCGACTTAATGCCTCTCAACATTTATCCCTGGTAGACACAAAATTCGTTGCCTTTTTGGTAAAAACTGAAAACTCATTTTCTCATGTATATAAAACTCACAACACGATTTCTCTTGTCATAAAAAACTGACAACTCAATTTCTCTTGCCATAAAAAACTGACAACTCAATTTCTCATGTCATAAAATTAAATAACTGAAAACTCGATTTCTCATATCCATGCATATTGTGTGACATCTTCCATTATTAGCATCATGTTCGTCTTCGTTCTTTACATTTCTTGCAATATCTTTTTTTCAATGTTTTTCTTAAACTTTCTAGTCGATGTGTTTGTGTTTGTAACTTTCACACCCATTGCATTAGTCTTTCTTTGGACAAAATAGAGATAAATTTTGTTTCTCAAAGTGTTTGTATACAGTGGCGATAGATAAACATTTCTTCTCATGCTCTGTGCATTTCTTCTGGTACAATTGATACAACTGATTTTTGGATTTAATACCTGGTTCTAGGTATATTTTTGTAGTGCTTTCACCACACTGATGAGACGGTAATTTTGGCAGAGACTCAAGAAATGACAATAAAAATTCGTTTTCCTCTACATTAATTTTTTTAACTTTTTTCTGCTTTGGAAATTCTTTAGAAGGTTGTAAAGAACTGTTTAACCAATGTAAAGCTTGTGCCCTTTTTAATCCAAGGGTAGACAAAAACATGGATCGACACACTTGTTCCTTTTTGTTGTCAAGCCATAATCTGTATACGAAAGTGTCCAGACGTAAGTGTGCACCAGTGCTCATGTCAGCTTTTTTCGGCGTCCTTTCGACTAATGAGTGTACATATGACTTTTTTTCATTCCAATCCAAATTTTCCCAAAAGTAAGAAAAAATACGTTCTCTTACAGCTTCAGAAAACGAGGAGCAATTACGTTTCTTTGAATTAATACAGAAATTCGATGTACACGGTGGTCCTATTTTTCTTGATGCTGCTATTGTTTTTGTTCTGTGTGTATCAGTTTTCTTTAGTCCTATATACGATTTTCCTTCCATGCGCAATTTTTTGTTAATGTTTTGTTTCCAATTATTGGGCATCGATCTTCGGTTCCTCTTACTACTTGACTCCATTTCATCATGGAACACCTGGATTAATAATAAATATTGTAGCTTTTATTTAACATATGCACAAGGTACATTAATAATGTATGTGGGTAACTTACAGAGCTAAATAGTGTCGATGGACCGTCAGTGTTCATGAAAATGTCTTCCTCCACGACAGAATGATTGGTAGCACGGTTTTGCAGAGTATTATCTATCCAAATATATTTCAAATTATAATATTAACTCATTATGTAAAATATTAATTGTTTTTTTAACGATTAATATTGTTAATTTACCCAGTGATGTGTTATGTATTTTGTCTACACCGGAAGCCGTCGGCAATTCCTCGTCACTAAAATATTCATTTGCGTGATCTGGGTCCATTTCTTCATCTTCTGAAATTGTTGATAATGAATTATCCATTTTGTGAAATTACATACCTCTAATAGTCAACAATGCAACAATTTGTAAGCTACAATAGTAAACAATTTTAAAAATACATATGGCTAAGTCAGTTATCAACCAAACTTCGTGAAACTTTCACAGTAAATGAAAACGCCTGCACGTTCACCTCAAATAAACATCTCCACTAAGATCCATTACGAAAAGCTGCCCCTTAAACTCTAGATTGATATTAAATTCACACTTTCCACACCCCCGCAACTAGTGGAGGACCACTTCTCTAAATGAAGTCCACCCTTAGCCAAAGTTTTACGACAAATAGTTTTTTCACAAAAAAGGTACTAGACTCGTACGCTAGTGCCACAATTATTACAGATAATTGTCGCATTAGCTAAGGTACGAGAATAATTAATTTCTGGAGACTCTGATCAAGTTTTAGTATGACCAACATGAACAACATCTCCAAGTCTGTTGTCCATTTCATTCAACTGCATCTGTGTATATCAAGGTAGGTATATATCAATATGTATATAATAATTCGGTCTGGTTCGGGAGATATAGATTTTCAAAAACTTAGTGTTACTCAAAAACAGCATATATGACGAATTTTTAACTTAATTTATTAAGAAATTTTCTTTCTATTACGATTTGGGGGAATTGGGGGAAGAATTGAGCCTCAATTTTATTTCGGAAAAAATATCTATTTGAGCTACCTTGATATATACAGATGCAGTTGAAAGTAACCTGGGAAACGAATTAAGTTGAAATATAAATTGGATTTATTTTACATTTTAGCCACTTTTCTCAATCTATATGGATACAAATTGAAAATAACTGTTAATTGGATTTAATTAGGATATCTTTAAAAGAGGTATTAATCGAATAAGTTGAGACTTTAACCTTGGAGATTTGTAAATAAATAATTTCTTTGATTGACACAAGGCGTAATTTTTGAAATGACATCCACTAAATTTTTAGCCATTTCAAAAAATTGCGCCTTGTGTCAAGCAAAGAAGTTAAATTTATTTAGGTATAAATCGACTGAAAATGTCATTAATAGAATGTACAATGGTAAATTCGACAAGGAAATGAGGGAATATTTATTATATGTTCGTTGGCTGCAAAAACAGCTGTATCGGACAAATAGTTGACAGCAGTTCAGAATTTACAATGTGGCACACCCACCCACTTACTTCCAACCGCCACATGTGGAAATAGGAGGTTCACAAAAAAATGTGTCTCTGTCTAGTGTAACATGCAGGTATTAATCACAATTACGGATTTTTTATTTATTTCAAAAATGGAAATTCAAATAATATTTGCTGAATTTGCTTTTCCAAAACTGCTAATACTATGTCACTTGTAAATCTGTCGATTCAAATTGAACCCTAAATTAAAAACCGAATTAGGGTGTTTTTTATAAAATTCACCCACCCAATATACTGACACTGGGCATATACCTTGATTGTTTTGGAAACATACTATTAGATTGTAATAATTATTATTACACTCAAAATTAATCATTAAGTATTATTATTATTATAAACTTCGAAACTTACTCTCAAGTTTTATCTGTGGCGGTTTGGCCGATTCCAACAAATCTGACGACGGCTGATGATTTGCGGATAAATTGGACTGAGAATCGTCGCTTTCTGCCTCCACATTTGTAATATCACTTCTATATTCAGTGGGCAAATGGTTGGTTTTGTCACGACTGATTTTGTTATGGTAGATATTTTGACCGTCATTTGCAGTTGAGTAAAACAAGTTTGGAGGCAAACAAGCCTTATTAAATTCTACTATATTATTAAAACTTGCACTGTTAGTCAGCATTTGACTGAGATTATAAACTCGGCTTCGTCGGTGAAATACTGACATGGAAAATGTTATAATTAAATCTGAAATATATTTTTGAATGCTGGTAAGTTGTTCGGTAAGTTGTGTGAGTTCTGCTGCAGATTCAAAACAACTCTTGCATAGCGGAAGTTGTTTATCCTTATTGGGCGGAACATTCTTTAACGTTTCAGTAGATAAGGTGGAGTGTAAATAAGTATTACAATTATTAAAAATTTTCGCTCTTTCAGCAGTGGGTACAAAAATGTGTTTTTCCGTCGTTTCGAAACAAATTGAACAAACAGCTGCTTCTAAAGTTGAAGTTCTTTCCATTTTGATGTGTGGGACTGCAAGACTGCCGTATTCGCCGAAAATGTTACTAAATGAACAAAAAATCAAATATTTACTATTTTCACGTAGGTAGTTCTTATAGTTCATAGCATGCCCGTATTCAGGGAGGAGCAAACGGGCAAATGCCCCCCCCCACCGAAATCCGAAAAAAGAGGTTATTTTGCCCTGAAAGGCCAAAAAATCGCAAAAATTTTCGCGCTACGCGCGAATTTGATGCATTTTAGGTTGATTTAGGCTTAAATTTGCACAAATTTTTCGCGCTGCGCGCGATTATTGATACATATGTACCTCTTGTTTGGATTTTGCCCCCCCCCCCGAAATCGATTTCTGGACACGGCCGTGGTTGATAGTTAGTATTTGTATACAATATTATTACATTATCATTTATGGAAAGAGAGCTGTTTTACTATCGAATCTTATAATAATATGATTTTTTACAATTACAAAGAAGTCGACAGTTTCCTAATAACGTGTACAACATAAAAAAATAAATATGAAATATCCAACAACTGACAACCTACTTATGACTTACTTTTTACTTTACTTTCAACTTTCGAGGCTGCTTATTCGTTCTACAGACAGTATTTTATAGATAAATGTCCAACTTAAATATTCATGTTTTTATGAGGAAGATGAATGATCTCAAGATGTTGATTTTGTGTTAAATAGATTTTATAGTCGACAGTAAAAATCTTTCAGTTCTATGTTGTATGTTGTATTTAGTTTATTTCAACTTTTGTTTATTTTGTAAGCAGAATTACACGACATTCACGCAGACCGCGGAAAGACAATATCAGGAGATAGTTTATCGCAGTGTGTATAATCAACATAAGGAAGTTTGTGGTAATAAAATAATATATATTATTTCCATGGTTCGGTAGTTCGGCTTACGCATTTCGCGATGCCAAAAATACGAATTACGAGTGTTTTAAAATTAGTCCTGTACAATTTGATTGAGAAATGTAAATGTTATGCACATTTTGGCCCAACGTCCGTATGTGAAATTTGACATGGAGACCCATAACCCCAGAAGGGGGACTATTTTTGAACATTGTATTTTTCTGTTACTTAGGTTAATAGTCCCTACAAAGAGCACTATGAATTCATTTTTCTGGATTTACATGTCTATTAAAATTACACTCGTATTAATTATTTGTTGTTTTTCGTTTTTTTATTAGAGTAGAGTAAAACAAATTCGAAAATAATTGATTTTTTAATCGAAAATAAAATCATTATCAGTAACGTATAATCAGATGGACATAAACCAATACGTAGAATCCATTTTAAATATCGTTGACCTTTGCGGCAGCTACAGCGGCTTTGGCTTCTTTTGATCTTGGACCAAATATCTTGTGGTAACCCTTTTTATGAGTAAAAAGATTGTTATATGCTTTAAATCGCCATCCGCATACATTACATGCATATGGCCTCTGAGGATCGTGCAGTTGTAAGTGATGTTGTAAACCAGACTCTTTGACAAATTGGATCGAGCAAACGTTACAGGAATATGGATGGTTCACGGGCAGCCGTTTCCGGTTTCTAATGTTTTTATGAACCCAATCTACGTGACTCTGGAGTTCACGCGCTGTCATAAATGCCTTGCCACATTCTTCACACAAATGAGTTCTCTCCCGGTTTTCAGCTACATGCATTCTCTTCATGTGAGTTCCCAAATTACCACTTGTCGAACATACTTTTGAACAAATGTTGCATTTGTGAGTTTGACCTCGGTGATAGTTTGATTTGTGCACAGATACTTCTTGTTTAGTGACGAAAGCTTTTCCACAAACTTCACAAATGAAGTCCTTTTTGGTTCTATCAATAATAATTGTTTTTTTCGGTTTCGGTGGATTGTGTCGCTTTGTTTTATGGTTGCAATATGTATTTAGGTTAGTGAACATCCTTGGGCACTGTTTACACTTAATTGGTTTCTCACCGGGGTGAGCTTTCTTGCAATGAGCGATCACTTTCGTGGAAGACATATTTTTCTTTTCACAGTAACCACATTCAAATGCATTCCATTTCTTTAGTCTATTGACAGTTTCAGATTTTGGTTTCTTCTTTCTCTCTACTTCTTCTTTAGACCGACGTTTTCGTTTTGACACTTTCTCTTCTGCTGTACTTAAAATGTGACTTCGTTTATGACGCCGAATTTCCCGCTTGCTAATAGTTAAAATTGTTTTTTTGCAAGGGCGACATTTGTATTCTATCAATCTTGTCAATTCAACCATGAGACATGGAGAATAAGGGTCATGGGGAAAACTTACAGCCTTGTATGTCAATTTTTTCTTGTAATTTATTCTTTCGAATTCACTATCACTATCAGATACATTGTCATCGGAAACATTTGACGCGGCTTCTTTAATATCACCAGGCGCTACTACAAAAATTAAAATACAAATATTTTCTCAATGTTTCATTTAGCTATAATGCCTAACTCTATTAATTCAGAATTTTCAACTATTTTATTCATATTGGACATTTTTTTATCAATTATATATTATAAATGTCTCTAGTGTTACTTACGAGTTTCAACTTTTACTTTCTTAAGGTCCAAGGTATCCATATCGACTATGAAAGCATCTCTGTCCTCTTCTTCAATCAAAACTTTGTGCTTGTGTTCACCTTCCTTTTCTACATTTTCCGGCTTATTCACAGCAGTCAGAATTGCAAACTCTAGAAAAATATTAACAAAACAATAAAATATTTAGTTGTAATAATAATATAGCAATATATGCAATGCGGGCAAATTATACACTTAATGATATAAAAAGTCAATCAAGGCTTTGAAAATAACGTATTAACACTTAAACTACCATGGTCTGCGGACACGCTGTCCAGCAGTAATTAATTTTTTTCAGTTTTGGTATAGGAAACACCCTCCAAATATTTTTGTAGAAAGCTGGGAATTTTTGTTTAGGTCCGCTACGTTACTTTACATATTATAGCAAAAATTCGAAATATTAAGTCCAATGGTTTGACCTACAGAATTTTTGAAAGTTGACAAGTCCAAAATCTTGCCATGTAAAAGAGCCTAGGCTTTGAATCATTTCAGTGCGGCGCCATTGTATTTGGGGCTAGTTGGTACACTTTTTCCTACTCTTTTACATGGGGACGGCGCTACCTAACCACGGCCCTTTAAGTTTTCCTAAAACCCATGGCCTCTTAAGTGTTAATATTTAAGATATTAATCCAACAATATATATCTTAAATATTGGTATCAAAAAGAATTATGGTATCATGTTTAATGGCAAATTAAAAAAATATTAGAAACAAAAAAGTAATGGATTTAAAACCAACCTGAAGGTACATTAGCTCTAGAATAGTCAATTAAATTGGAAGGCTGTTCAGATTGATTAACTTCAGCATTGGTGTCCAAAACCGCATGCTTTGCAATGGTGGATTCTTCCTCTATGTAAGCTACTCCATTCAAAAATCCATTTGGGATATTAACATTTTCTAATTCCCGTAAAAGATTTTGGGGAAGTGCAACTTCATTTTCATTTGCTTCATTGTCAAACTCCATTTCGGGGAAATAGTCATCTGGCTCCGGAGAATTTTCCTGTTCAAAGCTGATGTTTGTGTCTTCCATTTCTGTGGAAAGTCAATTAACGGAAAATGTAAAATAAAGTCAGAAATATTAATTTGCTAAAATGGTATATTACACATAATGGAAAGCCTTTTCTAACGTTATTTTTTACAATAAACCATTTGAAATTAACGTATCAAAAATTTAGAGAAAAAAACTAATTACTTTAATGCAATCTTTTACAAAAAAAGTTATTCAGAATCAACTAATCACAAACTTAAAAATTATATGCATGATGTATGAAAAGGATTTTTTTCTTGATTTTTTTGCCATTTAATTATAACTAAAATCTGGACAGGATGCAAGTTTTATAAACGTACCTGGAATCTGCATATGAATATTAGGTGTTATTAAAGTTTGAGGTTGTATTTGCAGCGTGTTTGGATGTTGCTCTGAATCGGTTTGTGGCATTGTCACACTTTCAGAATTAGAGATACTATTGGCACGGTCTTTCTTTTTGGTTCCAACCGCATAACATCTTTCCTCAGAAATCAACCTAACAAGCTTCGCCTGTACAAAAATTGTGAAAGTGTTTTATAATAATGTTTGTTTTGTTGCATGATAACATGCTTTATAATAATCATAAACAATCAACAACCATATCTTTCTGTGAACTAATTATGGTTTTCAAAATCCAACTAAAAAAATGTAGCTATTAAATGCTTCCTAATTAAAAATATAAACAAATAAAAAAATTATGTAATCGTTTACAATTATCGACTTAAAAATAAAATTCGTTCCAGAACAATTTTAAGAATTGCCAACTTACACGTTCTGTGCTCTTTGAATGTTCCTTTTTTCTATGTTTGTAAAAATCACTGGGGTCCCGAAAGTCTTTTTTACATATACTGCAAGCAAATCTTCGCACAGTGTCGTGAGAATATTTGTGTCTTCTGAGTGCCATTGGCCTTTTAAAAGGTTTTTCACAAACGTCACACACAAAAGTACTATTTCCATGAGCATAGCGTTTATGCGAGGCCAAACTAATGTGACTTGAATACGATTTACCGCAAATGTCACAATCAGGTACCACATCAGCGTTGGGCAAAGTATTGTTGTCTCCATTGACGTTACCCTCAGCAGAACACGATTGAGCATGGACAAGTTGTCTGTGCCTGCATAAATCATAATAGCTGGTGAGGCTCTTGCCGCACATTTTGCAATTGTAACCTGTATGTACGCCTTCGTGAATAATTAAAGAAACTTTTAAAGCAAAACTTTTAACACAAAGTTTGCACTTGTATGGTTTGGGTCCAATCAAATGGACACTTTTGATGTGATTTCGCAGAAACTGTTTACTCTGAAATATTTCTTCACAATCTTCGCAAGGAAACTTGTATTCCGCCTGGTGAACTTCTCTAATGTGTTTTCTTAAAGTCATTTCTCTTGAAAATTCACCTCCACACTGTTCACAAACAGCTCTCTGTGGAATTAAAGTGTGGAATATCAAAACATGGGAAGACAAACTTTTTTCGTTCGAAAATCGCATTCCACAATCTGGACATACAATTTTTTCGATGTTATCATTTTTCAAATGCGAGCATTCCTTTTTCCAGTGATTTTGCAGCGTTCGCAAAGTTGTATGTGGCTTTTGACAGCGGGAACAAGTGTAAGTGAAAAATTTGACAAGCTCTTTGTTTTCACTGTGCTCATTTATTATATGTCTGCTGTAAAATCCCAATCCAAATATTGTTTTATCAAACGTGTGAAAACATATCGAGCATTTGCCGGAGTAGAAAAAATTAAATTCGTGCTTAGATCTTTCTTTTATTTCGTCCTCAGATTTTTCAGACTCATCTTCATCCTTGTCGATGGAAAACTGAAGTGCATGGACTTCAAGGTAGTGATCTGTCATTGAATCATAAGTGTAGAACAATCGAGGACAAACAGAACAATTGAATTCTTTGTAGTTGAATTCGTGAGCACGTTGGTGAATCGTTAATCCGATACAGGTGGCGAACTTCTTAGAACACATTGTACACGATATTTTTTCGGTTATGTTCGTTTCGGAAGTGTTTTTTTCAACAGAAGGTATAGCGTGGGTGAAAAGACTAAAATCTTCAACAGTAAAGTCGTCTGTTGTATTTTCATTGGGACGACATGTTTTCTCGATTCGAAAGTCTACAATTATAACCAAAAAAACAACAATTAAAATAATTTGTAAATTCAGTTGGTAAACTAATGTATAACAAAGTAATATTTTTATAAAGATAAGTTAATTAAAATTCAATCGCACCGGGTGCATCAACCAGTGGATCTGTGTTGCTATCATCATCATTGTGTAATTCACTTTGGAAGTTGTTGGGCTCATTTGGCGGAGATATTTCCACAAATGTAAGAGATTGACAGCCTGTAGCGATCAAAAATAAAATATTTTTTCTTAGCTTCGAAGACACATAAATGTGCAATATATTTTATTATTAAAGTATGAAATGTTAACTTTAAATCACTTGAAAATAATGTAAACGGATTAATTAACAGGGCATAATATAAATATTTTTACTCATACTTCTTTGTTTCTGCATCACATGAAGTTTAACAGCATTTTTTACAGCTTTCGCAACGCAATCTTTCAAACTGGTCTTGAGTCTTTCAATTTCCATGTGCATATCTTTAATACCTAAAACATGGACAGTTTAAACATCAAATTGGAATTCTCAGAAAACAAATTGATGGACACAATTAAAAAGCTATTATTACTTACTCAAAAAAGCCTGTTGAATAAATGATCCTGCATTTTGATATCTGTTCGGATTTTTAGTGATATGGAGGCCTGTTAGAGTAATCAATCGTGCAATTCTTTCAGTGGTTGTTTCATTCACTTTGCCGTATCTTTTTTCCATTCTTGTAGCATTGAATATTTTTCTCTTCTCTTCCGACATTGCGGCTCTTATATTTCGCCGCTTTTCCGTCGCTTTAGCTCGGAGAGCAATTCTTTCGTCTTCAGTCATTTGAGCACGTTTCCGACGTAGGGATTCAGCATTTTTTTCTCTAATTGTTTGTAATTTCTGAAGTTTTTCTTCTGTCAGTTCACATAATAATACAATTATTTTATTTTACAAATGTTAATACATAGAACATAATATACGTGCACGCCTTTTGTTTGGTACTTTGTTGAGAATGTACAAATTATCGACTTTCATATTTTCCCTATAAATTCAGCAATGTCGAAATACAGTAACAGAATAGTCTATTTGGTTATTTTGACGTTCAGCATTGCTGAATTTACCAGGAACAATATGAAAGTCACCAATTATTTCAATATTGGAAATCTCCAAATTATTAAATAGAAAAAAATGTGGAAATGTCAACGGAGAATAAATCAAACATTCACAAATGAATGTAAGTCAGTAAAATGGGAATAAGTCATTGAATGAAAGTAAGGTGACCCTATATTTTACGTTTCGTACCGTGAAAAAATTCGCATTCCCAAAACAACTGATTTGTACTTAATTTAAAAGC
>JAQFYB010006615.1:0-11950 GCA_034694085.1 Pogonognathellus longicornis
TGACCCGAACCCAACCCTAACCCGATAGGGTTGGGCCAACCCTAGGGTTTCGGGTTGGGCTAGACGCTCTAGTATATGTATGCAATTTTGAATTTAGAATTTTGTTATCGACAAACAAAGCTCAAAGTTGAAAATAATATTAAGTACAATTTGTTGTATGTATTTATGCACTGTGCATTATGTAATATTTAGATCTAGGGAGTCCTTATGATGATGTATTACTGTAAAATTCATAAAAAGCCAAAGTTTCAGCATACTTTAGATATAGAATACAATACTAACAAGTAACAACTAACGTTCAACGTTAAGTTTACTTGGTTTAGTTAAGTTTAGTTAAGTTAAGTTAACTAACAATACTACCAACTAACGTTAAGTGTAATAGTAATACGCAACAGAGGCGAACTTTATTCATTATTCTCAGTCGTAGTCGTAGTCGTAGTCATTTTATGAATAATTTAAACTAATGCAATGAACTGTTTCTCTTCGTTTTAGAACGTGTCAATCAGCTTAAGAAGGTGCGAAAAACCAACCTTATAACCGCTGGTATTCTCGGCATGTCGGTGCTTTCAATCTTTGGATATTCTATGTGGGCTGTGGGATCAGAAAAATTTCTGGATGAATTAGACGATAATACGAATCAGAAACAGAAGCATTAAGATTCTCTTAGCATAATTATGTCGTATAGTTATGTTAGTGTGATTTGTATAATTAGGCATTGATTACTAAATGGGCTAAAATGACAGTCATTTAAGATGTATGTAGGATAGTGATAGTTGATAGTGTTTACCTTGTAAATGTCACAGTGGAGAACATATTTCCTAACTTAATTTAATTGTCTTCATTATGCTCTGAAAGAGCAGGGAAGCTTTACAATTACAATTTAGAAGACTATTAATTATTTACCGAGATGAAAAGTTGTCATTAATTTACTTTACATGGTCAGTGTAGAAAGTAAAGACCATTTTTTGAGTGTTGAGTGTTAAAAGTTAGCTTGTTGCTTTTACGTGTTAAGTTCAGTGCTATATAAAAAGTGAGCATGATGTCTGCAAAACTTATTCCTCGTCTTCCTCCGTTACCAACAATTCGAGACATTATCAAAGTATACAGAGTTCAAGCCATGAAGAAATTGTCCCAAAACTTTCTACTGGATGCAAAAATATCAAACAAGATTGTGAAAGTTGCCGGCAATATTCAGGATTGCTATGTTTGTGAAGTTGGACCTGGACCTGGTGGAATTACGCGTTCCATAATAGCAAAAGGTGCGAAAAAGGTGTACCTAATTGAAAAGGACAGAAGATTTGAATCGATTTTACAAATGCTAAGTGATTCATGTCCAGGCAAGGTTGTGACTCATTGGGGAGATGTTTTATCATTCAATATGCAAGAAATGTTTCCAGAGGTTGCTATTGAAGAATGGAGTGGTAAAATACCTCCACTGCATGTAATAGGCAACCTTCCTTTCAATATCTCTACTCCGTTAATAATCCGATGGTTACGTGACATTTCCAACCGAAACAATGTTTGGAAGTATGGTCGAGTTCCTTTAACTTTGACTTTCCAAAAGGAAGTCGCCGAACGGTTAACAGCTGGTGTATATGATTTACAAAGGAGTAGATTGTCTATAATGAGCCAATATCTATGTCACGTACACCACAAATTAACCATACCAGGTATGATATGATTGTTATTTTGAAATTGAATAGCTAAAAATGTCTTAAATCGGGTCGTAATAAGTCGATGATTAAAAAATGGGGTGGGCAACGAATCCAACGAATAAACGTTGAGGATGTTAATATATCTTAGTAATACCTAATACATTATTGATGGGTCAAACAAGATTAATTAATTGAAAAGATGACTTAAGATTTTTGTATTATTGTATCAACAGGTTCCGTATTTTTGCCTAAACCTGATGTAGATGTTGGTGTTGTGAAACTGATACCTAGGAAAGAGCCCTTAATCAAACAACCATTTGAATTGGTAGAAAAAGTAGTGAGACTGACTTTCTCAATGAGACAAAAATATTGTCGTCGGGGAATATCGTAAGTTTCATGTTTCATATATTTTGAAGTTATATTTTGTGTTGTATTTTTTATAGTCTTGATGTTAGCTTTCTATTACCTAAACTACGCCACATTTTTAACTTTAAAACTTTAAACAAGTATTCGTTCGATTTTTACTGTTTTGTTTTTTCTAACTTTTTATCTTGATAGTTTTATTAAGTATTAATTCTATTAACAATATTCAAAGTGTAACAAGTCTATGTTCACATTAAAATGCCGACATCATGGGCATGAACCATGGAAAAGCAAAAAATATTAATATGCTACGCTGTTCCACTGGATTGATATGTGTAGCATTACATCTTACATCATCTCAATACATTTCAATACACTACACATACTTCAACTCAAGGTACAACAGTGTGGTCGATCGTTTGAAACCTGAAATAACTTGGTATTCTAAAAATAATTGTGTACTACGTAATTATTAATTAAAATGTTTTCATTCACTGTCTTTTATTTTTTTGCAGTACTTTATTTCCTAAAATGATTCGAGACGAATTTACGATACAGTTATTGAAGCTTGCTGATATAAACCCAGAAACTCGCCCTTTCAATATTACGATGGACGAATTTAAAAGATTGTGCGATTCATATGCTGAAGTAAGCTTTATGTTTTATTGTTATTGCTTACCAAGCTTATCAAAACTTCATTTCATGACTTCTGTGTCGTGTAATATGGGATGCTGCACTGTACTATTGATTTTCTGAACTTCTTAAATATCAAATAAAATTGACTACATTCCTTTCAGATATGTCGAAAATATCCGGAGATTTACCCTTACAATTACAGAGGATTCAAGCCAGACTTTTATTGGGAAGCTTTGTATGGTTCTAGTCCTCAATACGCTGATTATAAAAAGCAAGAAAACGTTTCAGAAGAGAATAATAATAATCTTGATAATACTACAAATATTATTACATTTGCGAAATAACAGGAAATGAATTCGCCTATTATATTGGTACGGATTACTGGCGTTGCACTTGCAGCGTAAATGCTTAAGTAGTAGTAGTGGAACTCATTGTTGGATTCAAATAAAAACATTTGTTACATAAAAATATAAAAGTAATGAATCTTGTCTCATTCATGCCAAATCTAGCTGTATTTTCAGTTGAATATAATTTTGTTTCCTATCTGTGAATTATAGCTTCGTTTACACCTGGGATTTAGATTAGATTCGAGATACAATTTTCTTAAAATTAAAATTGTTGTCTTTTAAGAGTAAGTATATAAACGCTAAACGCATGTTGTTTAGGAGGCATATTGACATTTATTATCAAGAAGTTATAAAACTGAACTTGCATTCATGCAGGTATTTAGGAGCAGCCGGAGCAGGACTATCAACCTTTTATAAAAGCTGTTATTAATGCATATTATTAAGCTTTTCAATAAAATCATATTTTTACATTTTTAATGGCCCAAAAGGAGTTTTATCATCATGGAATTTGGATGGAATTACATGGGGATTTGGGGAATTCGGTATCTGTTTAGGCACATGCTAAAAATTGAATTGGAATTTTAGTACCACTCGCTGCGTGTAGCAGTCACGTGTACAACGCTTGCGTGTTGGCTTGAGAAAGCATGCGGCTCTTAGAAATCGGCCATTGAATGGCATTCTTCATTCACCTCGCCGCATTTCCACTTCCAAGTCTCGGTTCTGTGTTGAACTGCGTTGGATTTTAGTCTGCATCTGGAAGTGACCATAGCTGGGGTCGTAGTATTTATCGTCCGTTTTTGATTTAAATTGTACTACAATGGTGCAGAAAAAGGTAACTTAGAATTCATTTAATGTTTGAATTAGTGTTTATTATTGTCTAATCAGTAGCAATTAATAATGTCGTTGATTAAAATAAGCAATTTTTGACATTTTTGAACATTTTAAATTATTTGTTGGTCGTTTGCTGTAAATAGGGTAAGAAGAAGGTGCTGGGAAAAAAGGTTGCGGCGCCTCCCACATTAGCCTTAAAGAAAACCGAACAAAAGAAACAGAAGAATCCACTTTTCGAAAAGCGACCTAGAAATTTTGGAATCGGGCAAGATGTTCAACCTACACGAGACCTTAGTCGATTTGTAAAATGGCCGAGATACATCCGCGTCCAAAGGCAGAAGCGTGTTCTTCAAGAGAGATTGAAGGTCCCACCTCCAATCAATCAGTTTAACCATACTGTGGACCGGCAGACAGGTACACATTTTTGCACTATGAAGTGTCGAAGTTTATATCCCTAAATGTAATTGTGGGAATTTACTAAGACATAATGACAGTGCTATTTTATAGGTAAGACACGGTTCAACATGAATTATTTAAGTCATGTTGGAGTTGGTACATTTTTCTTTATCTATGGTTCTCGATTGACATGTATACTAAATTGTTACCTATATTAACTTACAGCCAAGCAATTGTTCCGTTTGTTGGACAAATACAAGCCTGAAACCAGAGCTGCCCGTAAAGCTCGTCTAAAGGCCAGAGCCGATAGCAAAGTGAAAGGGAAGGACGATGTACCAACTAAGAGAGCGTTGGCTTTGAAACAGGGAGCTAATAGTGTCACTCGGGCTATTGAACAGAAGAAAGCCCAGTTGGTTGTTATTGCACATGATGTCGATCCCCTGGAGGTAATTATACACAAAAATTGTTTAAAAAGGTTTTGAAATTGCTGATAGTTCTATAGCCAGCCACTAATTAGATATTTTATGACAATGATGTATCCAATTTCTTCACCTGAATGATTGTGTTGAACAAAAATTTGACATTCGAGCTTTTTAACACTGAGACAACAAAATATATTAATAAATAATATTAGTTAAACTTGAAAGTTTACGATTTTTGATTTGAATTTTATTGTTTTCTAGTTGGTCCTGTTTTTGCCTACTCTTTGCCGAAAAATGGGTATCCCATACTGTATCGTAAAAGGAAAAGCTCGTCTTGGAAGATTGGTAGCCCGTAAAACTTGCGCATCAGTTGCTTTAACTCAGGTATTCGAGTTTGCTTATGATTATACATAACCATTCACCCTGAATAATATTGTAATTTTATGATGAAACCTTTACGAATCACTTATGAGCTCTTTTTGATTAAAACAAACATGCACTACCATCTGAGGATTATAACTTCAAAAAGTTATACAAAATAATTATTTTTGTGGGATAAATGTTTGATCCTTTGCATTTTATTGTCCTTCAGGTGGAAAGCGGAGACCGCAGTCAGTTTACAAAACTCCTCGAAGCCATCAAAACTAATTTCAATGAACGATATGATGAACTTCGTCGTCACTGGGGAGGAGGTGTCCTTGGATCTAAGAGCGCAGCCCGTATTGCCAAGCTTGAAAGAGCTAAGGTTAAGGAAGCAGCGCAAAAGGTCGGGGCTTAAATCTCGTTTCGGTTCATTATTGCAAATAATTCCAGCATACCTTTTGTCATGCTCAAAAGTTAATAAAGAACAGAGTTAAAAACATTTTGTTGAATCTTGTGAACAAAAACTTATTTAAAATGTTATCTCCTTATAGGATAGGACTCACCAATATGTAATTAAATTATGTAATAGGTATTCACATTCAGTAGGTAGGCAAATTAAAAGCCAAATTTTTATTTGATGAGTTTCGGAATTAATTTCATTAACAAAAGTTTTCTTAAAGATTATTTTAAATTCAAGTATAGTTTTGTAACAAGACATTGTATAGTTAGAATATTTTAAGTTACGCTTCGCTCTGATCCATGTGTTTTTAGAAAATCGTCAAATGCCAAACGGCCCTGTATACATTTTAACACTTTATCAGCTCAATAAGTCGAGATGGGAAAAGGGAAAGAGTTAATCCATAAAAAGGTCGGAAAAGGGGCTGCAGTTACCATTTTCAGTCCCTTTTCCGACCTTTTTAGGGATTAACTCTTTCCCATCTCGACTTTTTTATAGAAGGTAATAGAAATAAACTATTGGAAGCGTCCTACATTAAAATGTGGCAGAAAGGCAATTATTAGAGACCGCATGAAAAGAATGAAAATAAAACGTCATTTTTATACTAACGATAGTAGAAAGAAGCTAACTTTACGGCACCTACACTTACATTAGTCATGTGTCATGTCGCTTTCCAGTTTTACACTTGAAAAATGAGATGACATCGTATTTTTGAAAGGGTTTTCTTATGTATTTTGAGAAACCAACAAAAAAGGCTACAAAGGAAAACCCAAAAATAAACGAATTGTCGTTCATTTTCCAAGAATACAACTTACAAGCGGTTCGATAGAACTTCACCAGTTATTTCACAGAAGGATCAAGAATAAAAATATTTAATATTTCTAACTAGGAGTTCGTTCATTCATCCACTTTCCCACATGCGGTGGCTATAATAAAACACTTTACACAATTTTGCCCATTCATTTCAGGTTTAGTCGGTTTAGGTATAATACATCAATTAATCTCCATGATTATCCCACATGATATTAATATTGGAAGCACGCACTGTCAACCTCTGCTCTAGGTTAAAAACATGATTATTTTGATGTTTATTTCTTGCATATGAAAATTGTAGGGTCGGTATGTCCAAGGCATGTATATTATATCTACGGCCTTGCCTTGAGGTATGTCAATGTCTCTACTCCTACTGTCTAGTTTGTGAGTTGTGAGTACACCAGGGATCAGGGGCCATCAGTTCAACTACAGTTAAACTTCTTCTATGTGAGTACACCAATCCAAGACCCACACAATCCAACCGCATTCTTTGTGCTCTGCTCAATGGCTGCTCATTTCGTTCTTATCAAATATTGATCAAATCATTATTATAATATATTATCATAAGCATTCCATTCCAGATTCCATTCCCGACCCGACGATCCGATTATCCTGAGCGACTTCTCTTATTCCCATACTTGAAAAATGAGAGATTTGACCAATTTTTTGAACATAATTTATGATAAATCTACCTCTTTTTTTGGGATCTCGGGGGGGGGGGGGGGGCTATGACTACGCCAGTGATACTGTGCACCCTGATCGGAATCAAAACCTATTTGGTAGTTTTTCGACTTTAGGCGGGGATTTTACCCCATAAGGAGAAATGGTAGGTAAGTAGGTAGGTATTTGATGTATATATTTTTAATTACCTGCTAGCATACGTTAAAATCTGCAAAATCGACCTATTTTGAAATGTCTCTATTTCGAAAATAATCGTATTTTTATAAATTCGTAAAAGTCAAGTTACACCAACATGTATAATATAGAGTTTCTCGTTAAACTACTTTTATGCTCAGGCAGGCTCGATCCATGCAACGGTTTATTTACAGCATAGCGCAGTGCAGGTGTAGGGGAACTTGGCATCTCCAGCATCTCAAAAACCGTGAACATGGCGTCACAGCATCTATTTTTCCTAAACTGTGAACTTGGCATCACAGCATCACAAAACCGTGAACTTGGCATCACAGCATCACAAAAATCACTCAACTGTGAACTTGGCATCACAGCATCACCAAAAGCGTGAACTTGGCATCACAGCATCACAAAAGCGTGAACTTGGTATCACAGCATCACAAAAGCGTGAACTTGGCATCACAGCATCACCAAAATCATTCAACTGTGAAATTGGCATCAATGGCACATAGGGTTGCTGAATTGGAAAGAAAAATATCCGAATAGGCATAATAATATACAATAATGTAGTTTCAAATTTTTAAAAAAGCGAAAGAGTGTTTCTAGTAATTTATATATAACAGTGACAATATTAAATAAATAAATTTAAGTGTAAATCTCTCTTAAATACAATTCAGAAATCAATTTGATATTAATGGTAATATTGTTTGCACATACATTGAAACGTGTTCTAATCTTCCCGCTGTATGAAAAACCCTTGGGTATGGGTTTTTGAGGAAAAACCAGTGGGTTTTTGAGGAAAAACCAGTGGGTTTTTCGTTTCCTGATATTATTGGTATATTGTGTAATTTAAAAAACCCTCCATATCATCACAATGAAAACTTCACTCTCGTTGTTCTCTAATTTTTTTCTGTGGTCTAATCTTCTGGCTGTCATTAGTCTTGTCATTCTATTCGCACATGGTCAAAGGTGGTGAAGTCGGTCGGACTGTAAATTGTTGGGGTTGGGACGACCGTCACAGTCGTCACGTCGCATTGCACACAGAAATAGAAATTCAAGATTTCAAATCAGGTATGTTTGGACAGTTTAGTTGACTAGTATATGAGCTACTCGTGCGAAAAACGTACCCTTTCGGAATTCAACACTTTAAAAGGTTTGGTAACTAAGTGAACAATTTAATTAGGGCCATGGTTTCGTAATTGCAAAATGCGCTCATATTTAAATTACGTAAAATATTAAGGTTTTAATTTTTATGGCATTTTCCCAGATTCAAAAGTAGACAATTTAAGTTTTTGTGAATTTTGTGTTTAAAAAAATAAACATAAAATGAGTCAATTAAAACTGAATGTTAGTTTAAATAAAATAAAGGATTTCAATCAAGGGAAAAAGCGGCCACTTAAATTGATGGAACACTTAGATCAACAGAGGAAATTTCTAAGAAACTGTGGATTGGAGTATATTGGCAGGAACGGAGTTTTTCATGAAGAAAAAGCATTAACTGACGGGGTAAGTAATAGAACGAATTAGGATTTTTTAAACATAAAATGAATAATTATTTGTTCTTAATTTTGATTTTAAGCAATTATTCCGTCAATTCAAAAAAAGTTTCAATAATTTTGATATAGATTAAGACATGCGGAACAAGATGCACTAAGCCGGGATGTAATATTCCTTCTCAGGAGAAGATTGCAATTTGCACTGAGTTTTGGAAAGTCCACGGGGAAAATTACGAACGTCAGTCAAACATATTACTTTCCCTTATAGAATGGTCGGTACCTAAAGAAAGAAAAGTGAACATAGATGAAAGCCAAAGAAAAGCCTCTTACATTTATTTTTTGAAGCGAACAAATGGTTTTAAAATTCAATGTTGTGCCCGGACTTTTCTGAATACCTATTCAGTGACAAAAAGAAGAGTTGGTATAGTTCAAAACAAATTACTGAACGGATCAACTTACATAGAAGATCGTCGGGGGTCACATGAAAATAGGCCTAATAAACATTCCGATGATACAATCACACTGATCAAGGAACATATTTTCTCTTTTCCGACGTATCTTTCCCATTATAAGCGCAACGAAGGGGATCCAACCAGACAGTATCTTGAATCACATCTAAGTGCAAGTAAACTATTTCGCCTGTTTAAGCAGCGGTACGGAGAAGGTGTTGAACATTTAGAAAATTTTTATAAAAACACTCTCAGAGAAACCAAGTTATTATTCGGTCCAGCTAAATCGGACACTTGTGGAACCTGTGATAGATTGCACAGAAGATTATCAAATTACGATCGAGTAGAAGTAGAAGCCATTCGTGCAACTGAAACTGAGTTAGAAATTCATCATATGAGAGCCAATGAAGGGTATGATGAACTGAAAAGTGATGTTGCAAAAGGAAAAGTGGACCCCTCTTATGTTGTGATTTGTATAGATCTGCAGCAAATTCTCCTATGCCCAAGATTAACGCATGGTGAAATGTACTATAAGCGAAAGATGGCTTCGTACAATTTTGCCATAACATCGCCATCATTTGACAGTTCGGTCATGTATTTCTGGAACGAAACAGATGGTAACCGAGGACAAAATGAGATTGGTTCTGCCATTTTCAACCATATTAGGACAAAGTTTCAAGTTTTGCAACCCAGTCAGGAGCGAACATTATGTTTATGGTCCGATCGTTGTTGTGGACAGAACAACAATTATTCTAATGTGTGTTTGCTGAAATACCTTATGCATGAAGGATACTTTAGTGAAGTAAACCAGAAGTTTTTAATCAGTGGACACACTTTTTTGTCATGTGATAGACATTTCGCAACTATCGAACGTGCTCAGAAAAAAGAAATTATTCACACACCAGAGGATTGGATAAGAATCATTCGCGAGTCCCGACAGATCAATCCATTTGAAGTGGTACAGTTACACTTTCAAGATTTTCTGGATATCAGTTCACTTTGTACGTTGATACCAAGACCTCCTACCTTCAAAGTATCGTCATATCATTGGATACAATTAAAACGAAGTGATCCTGCCTCGATTATGACCAAAGCTTCACATGATCCTGCAATTCCATGGGTATCTCACACATTGTATGCCCCATTTAGTGGAAGAATCCGATTCGTGAACCGTATAGAGTGGGATTCTTTTTGGATAGCTGATATTCAAGTTGCAAGAAGTTACAATGAAGAATTAACAATGAGTCCAGAAAAGATCAACGACATCAGATCTATGATGGAGTACCTTCCTCTGAACAAGCAAGAATTTTATGCTCGTTGGCTACAATAAGTAATGTATTTGTTTCTAGGTTTTAGAAAAACATAAATTTGAGTAACTTGTATAATTAAACGTATAATTGTTTCTGTTCATTTCGTTATTACGAGATTAAATGTAATCGTTCCGCCAAGAAAGCATAATTGAAGTATGAACGGTTTGTGATTGTAATTTTAAAGTTAATGATTCGTTGTATGTAGTACGTTACTTTATTCCCTAATGGAAACCCTGGATTTTGCAGAATTTTTAAAATATTTTCATACTTTACTCTTAGTAACCATAAAACAAAATAAGATTCCGAAAGGGTACGTTTTTCGCACGAGTAGCTCATATATACATTCAACATTTGGTAGTCAGCTCTTCGATTTTTGAATTTTTCGTTTGTGTTTTTTGTTGAATGTTGAATGTGATAAAGTGAACAGTCAGCAGCACTGTAGCAGTGCAGACAGTGCAGTAGACTTTTGACTTTCCACCGAATGATTTTCGATATTCGAGTGTGTTAATCATTCATCATTCATTTTTCATTGATTTTACCCTAATGAGTAATCAAATAAAAAACGAAGTCAAATATTAGGAAGGCCTGTAACTCTCTAACTTAAAACCACCAATTGAACAATTTATTTTGTTGGGCATTAATATGGAGTGGACATAATTGGACAAATTATTTATTGCAGAGTATTATTTTAAACAATGTTGAATGTGTAATTAAATTTATTGCCAGCCAGATTATCTGTTGTTTACTGTTGTCGTTGTTGTAACTCTTTTAAGTTATAGAAATACAACCACCAATTGATTTAGAATTGTAACTTTCACTATATGTAAAAGTCGTAATTTTTTGGATCAAATGTAATTTTTAAATATTAAATAAGCTGAGATCAGCGTATTTAATATTTGTTATTTGTTAATTTCTTTCTAGATTTGTCGATCATCCGTGACTTCTGCATTCAAAGAAAATGTTTGTTACTTTGAAAAGTATCCTAATTTTCGGCCTCTGTTTCGGGATCAACAAGATTTTAATCGAAGGGAAGGTGAAAATAAAAGGACGTACTGGCGGTGCAACTGCTACCGCAGATTCCTCTTCTTTTGTTTTCGAATATGGAAACCCAGAGCTTTTCGTAACCTCCCATAGTCAAAAGTTTAATCCCTACAGAATGATTGATAAAAGAAAATTCTCTTCCATTGAAAACGAATATATCCTGTATGAGTCTGATGATAAGAATCAATTTCGGCTTTCAATGGTTATATACGACCCTACAGCAGATGATATTGTGAGACAAAACCTTGGGAAGGAGCAATACTGGGCCTTCGTTAATTCCACAGGAGTATTACCATCGTTGACTCTGATAAACACGACTGTGAAAACGTCTTTCACTTTTAATGCAAAACCTGGGAATATCGTGGAGTATTTCGCCGCCATAACTGAAGATTTCCAAACAGAAGAAGTGTATCCGCCTATTGACGCTGTGTTTGAAATTCCAGGAGAGTCACAAACATTTTACTTAAGAAAAACTCTGATCGACTACCATTCCTGGGGTTTTCTCAGCTGGAGGTGGAG
>JAQFYB010006616.1:0-11947 GCA_034694085.1 Pogonognathellus longicornis
AGTTAGCTTATTTTAAATTCAATTAGCGTTTCAAGGAAGAACATGTTCATGAAATCACATACAGTTTTCAATACTGGGATACCTAACTGTAACCCTGTAAAATACACAGAGTAGTTGTATCACAAAATGGCAATATAAACTGGGTTGGATGCATTTATAAGCCAAATTCCTTTCTCTTTCTTTGACCTTTATTATGATGTCCACGTGCGTGTTTTAACAGTCCTCATAACCGTACTATTAGCCTCCGCCTGTACTTTAAAACATGTTGTTTATTGGCTGAATTGTACTGCTTCGCTATGCAAAGCTTACTAGATGTCATGTAATATAATTTTAAGGTATTTAGGAAAAGTAAATCAGTAAAAGCTTCGCCAGGAACTACATCAACTATTACATATTTATTGAATCGACACTAGAACTCACACATCTCCATCCATCTCCAATATTGTAGTGCCTGCCCGTACTATGCGACTTCGTGGAGATGCCCCCGATATGTGTAGTGTTGAAACTACTGCTGAAGGTAAGGTTCCTTTAATTTATTTGTTCCTATACGCTTTAGTACTATGTATGCATTATTTCCAAGTTTCATTGCTTTGTTTGTATTATAGGTACTATGGTTGAACGGAGACCAGTGTTATCTGTAACACCAGTAGTGGGATACCGATACCGTGATAGCAATGGATTGCATCGGGTCGTCCCTGCTACGCAAACTGATGGCTATCGCATCATTGATGTGGCTGAGACTGTAACTCGCCCATGTAAGTAACGTACACTTTGCTTACGTGTTTACACATGTTTATATGGTACTATATGAAGTAATTCGTGTTTTGTGTTTGTAGCTGATACTGATGAAGACAAAGGACCCGAAGTGGAGGATATGGAGATGTCCACTGACCATCCGTCGATATCAGCTATTTTTGCTGATAAGGCTGAAGCTCGGCTCGCTGGTGAGTTCAATGAATGGCTTCTTAATTTATGGAGGAGCATCTTTATGCAAATGATGTATTTCTCTTCCAACCATTCAGCTACTTTAGTTATCGGATGATTTGTCTGTTTGTCGTATGTCTGTCTATCCCTTGTATTCTACTACACACATGTGATTTTTCTTTTACCTATTTATACCTATTCAATAATTGACTTGTATTTCCTTGTATTTAGTGACTGCGACTGTCACCAAGGTGGTTGAAGGTTCGACACTATTAACAGTGTCTAAGCCCGACGTACCAACTAGTGTTGAAGTACCTACTAGTGTTGAAATGGCTACTAGTGGTGAAGATTTAGATGCATTGGAGGCTAAGGCAAAGGCTATTACTAAAGAATTAAATGCTATTCTTTTCAAATGCCAGACCTGTGGTAATTTACTATCTACCTCTCTCTACTAACTTATGATTTCATCGTGTACCTATTTCATGTTTGTATGTGTAAATTGAATGGTGCTAATTCTTATCCTATGTTATTTATAGGAAAAATGTTCGAGACTGCAATGAAGCGTTACTCTCATAGGAAGGAACATGAAAGTGAAATTTTTATGTACAAGTGTCCCTATTGCAGTCCATCCTTTCCTTACAAGACTGCTGATGTATGTAATGGGCACATTCGCACCTATCACAAGGATAGAAAAGCTGAAG
This sequence comes from Pogonognathellus longicornis, assembly GCA_034694085.1. Classification (NCBI taxonomy): domain Eukaryota; kingdom Metazoa; phylum Arthropoda; class Collembola; order Entomobryomorpha; family Tomoceridae; genus Pogonognathellus; species Pogonognathellus longicornis. Next base: position 1,626 of record JAQFYB010006616.1, read on the forward strand.
GTTTGAAGGCGATCAAAGTGAGGAAGTAGTTTGTACTTGCCCCTTGATCTATATTATTTCTATAATATAGCTGTATTGAGACTGCCTTATACCATTTCATGAGACTGAATAAACCATGAGACTGAGTATTTGAATACATGTCTTTGCCATTCTTCCCTTTAGCATCTTTATAATTACCTACGTTATTGCACCAACAAGCTCATACTATTATAGTTAATTTACTAACCATTGTTGCATAATGGAATTAAGTTACTTAATACCTTAATGTTTATGCACTACTAAGTAGTTGATTGTTGTCATTAGCGGCATTTCCTATTACTCTGTTTCATTGAAACAAGTATTGTCTTGGATTGTTGTAATTAATTGTGGTTTTTTAATTGCGTGGTGCACAAAGGGTTGTTATGCACATTTTTACGATCCCTTTTTAATTGTTACTGTACTTTATGGAATGACTGTTAAAAGCTTACTTGTTTGTAATGACATAGTATTGTTATGCTTTTGGTGTAATGTGTAGTTGTTTTCACTAGTAACTAGTATTTGTGCTATTTCATATAGTCGTACTTACTTGTAGTGAGCAATTAGCTGCTTTGTACCACCCGTGATTCCGTTTTTATCTAGTACCTACATAAAACCTAAAACCAACAGCATTTCCAGCCAGTTGACTACCACCATCGGTCTCCTTTAGACCACTACAACTTAGTCTCCATTCTCTGTAGTAATTCCTGTGTGACAATACAACTCTCCTAATAAATACAATTACTTCTTGTGCAGTACAACTCTGTCTCATTCCCTACACATTTATTGCCATCACGACCCAGCCTTAACTTCTTACTTCTACTCATCATTCACCCAACATTATAGTCTGGTAGCTAACTACCAGTGGCGACCTCCGAACTAACACACACACAAACACATCATTCCACCTTAGGGCCTGATCAACTCTAGGAATTGGAATACAATAACAGCATCCGTTATATACTTTGCACACTGTCTCCACAACCACAGCAGTCCATTCAAGTCTGCAAACACAACATTCATTATGAACCAAATAGACAATTATACGTCATGATATGTCATAAGTTTATGTTCAGTTGGGTCTAAATTTTTTATCAGAAACAGTGTCGTATCCAGAAATAAATTTCCCTGCCAATTCTAACAAAAAATAACATTTTTTTCCAAATCGAAAGATTGACTTACATACTACCACTTCATATCTCGTGTAAACAGCAGTTTCGTTGTTCCGCGACTAATTACGAGAATATATCTGAACACACTGTCACGCTTTACTGTTGCAACATCCCCTATTTTGATTGCAGGCGGTCTGAAGCTTTTAATTAACATTTTCATGTACATCCGGGAATATTGGCTGCGTGCATTATAAGCGCTCCAAGAGCTTTTAACTCTTCTACCCGATTTGTGCAATTTTGCTCCTTGACTTAATATCGTGGTCCAAAGGATTAACAGCACGAAGGAAAAATATATCAACATGATTATTTCAAGTACAGTAAGTTTGTCATACGAGGTCATCATCAAGAAATTACACGCAAATATTGTTCGTGTGATTATTGACTGTATTGGGAGAAAAAAAAGACGGTATGCATTTTCAAATCTTTGTTGCAAAAGTGAGACACATCGCAATAAAATGACCATACAGGGCAGTTCTCGGGTTGAGGCTTTTGTGATGTAGACCTTGAGACCAAATCTGTAAATAAGTAAATAAACGTCATGAAATCAATTTAAGAACTCATGTACTTTAGAGTTATTATTTAGAATTATTAAGATGTCATAAAGAAATTATTTATTAAAAGGGCAAAATCTGACAGGTAGGTACAACTGAGTTCATAGCGCGACGCCATGTTAAAAATTAGGTCAAAACCAATGTAAAATGGCTCAAATTTGATCGTAAATTTTTCAACTTTTATGATAAAATAAACTTATTTCGAGATAGCACAAGGAGCTTTGTTGGTGGAAGGGCATCCACTTCACTTAATACAATAGATACAGAGCAAATGACAATCCATCTAACTTTTGGCGGTTGGTGAATGAAATAGAGTGGTAGGAATACACCGTCTACTGCATGAGCGCTAACAGACACGATTATAGCTTAACCTAAGGTTTGGTGTCGCTCAACGTTCATGCGGTAGACGGTGTACTTCTACCACTCTATTTCAGTTACCAACGGACAAAAGTTAGATGGATGGTCATTTGCTCTAAATAGGTATATTCATAAACTGAATAAGAAATAAAGAAATCCTGGATTAACTCACTTAAGTTCTTTTGAAAATTTCAGTGCTGAGAAACCAATCAACATACCCCCGTACAATATAAAATTAGAGAAAGCTGCTGATCCTAGGGAGAGATACATCAATCCGATTCCATATGAAGAAATCAATGTCCAGTGCCGGTTCTCTTTGGCAACAGTGGTTGGCAAATAAATTATGGCATCTGTAGTTTTGCAATAAAGTAATCCAAATATTACAACTACGATCCATACTCCAGTTATCGACATTTTAATTAAAATATCCAGTCTCCATGTTAACTTCGTCCTTGGATTTGTGTAATAGGTGGCTAGAAACAGTTTTTTGCAAACAGTCATACAGATTTTGTAATATTAATACATATTTATGTATATAGTTAGCATTAAAGATATTGGATACAATTAAATTAATATTCTAATAGGTAATTATATGGGATAAGGTATATATATCTACATGTTAAGAATAGTTGCTATAGTTTCTTTGATATAACGATATAAGTAATTTATTACAGTAAGATAAGCTGAACAACAGATTTCACATTTGAATAAATTATTTTTGATACTGATATGGCAAAACTGAAAACAAATTAGTAGAAAAGTAGCGTATACCTGCAAAGTAGCGCATAAAGACGATGAATATGTATTTGTAAAATGGATTATCTCCTCGCTATATATTATAATGAATAACGCATTCAACGCAAATAACAAAAACACGAATGACAACACAACACTGATGTAATTATTCGAAATAGCAACCCTCTGCACGACAAAAATATAAAATACTCTCACAGCACAAGTTGTGAAATGAAGAAAGCTACAAAATAATGTAATGTAGCATCTCCAAATGTGGAATTTTGATGTGTGCTTAATTATCACTTGATCTCTATCATCCCATTTGTATGGTAGAGATCCAAATATAAATGACCAATACAGGCTTTTCCTCAAAATTTGCAAAGAAGCCTGAGACAGCATTCTTAACCTCTGATATTAAGTACGTGATTGAGGGGTTTAGCAAATATTATACAGAAAAAAGCTTTATATAAATGCTTTTAGTACGTATGCCAGATAGATGTAACCTATGCACAGCTATAGTGTAGAATAAGTGACTTTTTTAAAATGAGAAAGGAAAGCGGATGATACATGGGAAATCAGTTTTTGTCTGTCTGTTAGTCTATTTATTTCTTGTGTGTGCAACATTACCACTAAAAAATGTATGAACCAAAGCGGTTCAATCTTCACATAATGGCATCTAAGGGTTTCAGTTAAAAAGGTGTCAGTTAAAAATGGGATCAATCGATTACAATTTTCATGACCTAAGTCACATATGACCTCACAGAAAAATGTTCCAACATGGTTTCGCGTGTAGTAACTCGATAACACATAGAGTACATTGGCTGAATCTTTCAATATGTTATCTAGAGTTATCACTAAAGGGGGTTAAAAATTATGACAAGAATTGGGACAATGAAGGACGTATACTGGGTGGGAACGATTTCACCCAAGACTACGAAAATACACAAAGTGAAGGTAAGTCAGAAAATGCCCTTAATATAAATTAAAACCTTTAAAAGAATGTATTTTGAATTTAGTAACGCCTTTCAATAAATAAATTAATAACCATTAGTAGCACAATTAATATCCTTTAACTTTTGTATTAATTAAATTCGAAAGAAATATTTTATATTAACAAATATTATTTAAATTTATTCAATTAAATGCGAAATAAATATTTAGTCTTTATAATGCTTATTAAAAATTTTTATATTTAGTAAAATTTATAATGCTTATTAATATTGTTTAAATTTAGTCAAATCTATATTCAAATCTATGAATACTTAAACACCCACTTTTGATTCACAAACTGTTTTGCTTCTGTTTCTTCGGAAAATACAGATATACTATTAATATGAGTGACAATGATGCCAACAATTGTTGACCGCAATTAGGTCAACAAGTGCGTATGCGGGGTGGGGGCAATTCTCCCATATACAAGGAAATATAGAGAAAGAAGGTAATTGACACTATGAGGCAAAATTCTCCACTACTTTTTTATATTAGTTTTACTAGGATTTATAAATACATAAAATGGGTAGACGCGGTGAAGAAGAAATATATTTATTATTAAACTGGAATTGCCGTATGCTTCTAATGTAAGGAATACAAATACTACTGTGCCCGAAAAACGGTGGTGCTTATCTTTGCTTCTGTTCATTGCTCCATATCCATTACATGGCCGCCATTTTTGAAATAATATGTAAATCAGCATTCCAAATTCTAATTCTATTCTTCGCTCATTTTAAATTCATTGTTCAGCTTGATCCATTTTGGTAGCTTAAGGTTTGATGGGATAAAAGATGATAATATCATTAGAAAAGCAATAACAAATCAAATATCTCTTAGCCGAAAACATGTTAAAAAGCCATACTGCTACAGTTTGTGAACATAATGTTGTTCTACAATAGTGCACTTTCAAATTTTAAAAAAAGCGTAAAATATAAAATAGTGATTCGATTTTGAAAATTTCCATTTTACGCTTTTTTTTAAAATTTGAAAGTACATTATTGTAGAGCAACATTATCTTCAAAAACTGTAGCAGTATGGCTTTTTAACAAGTTTCCGGCTACGAGATATTTGATTTGTTATTGTTTTTCTAATGATATTATCATCTTTTATCCAATCCAACCTTAATTTAAAATAACGATGAATAAATCCTGAGGTACATTCAATGCAGGGATGGAATTTCTTCCAATTTCCTGAGGATTCTGCCGCGATGTCCTAGTGGGGGAGGGGTAGTCCGCTCCAATTTCCTGGGGATCCTAGGGGGCGTGGCTCGTACATTTCCTTAAAATTTAATATATCGAAATCCAAGCCGCGCTTCTGTTCTCTAAATTAACGACACGTCCCCATATGAGGTTTGAATTTCAAAGGAATTTTAAATTCAAACACGCTATCAAGATTTCCAAAATTATTCAATGACCCTGTTGTGGCCACGGCTAATCTTCCACTTTTCCTGTCATTTACCATAACAAAATAAATTCATATCCCATTTCGGAAGTTTCCTGTCTATTACCTAGATTTCAGTCGCGCCCCCTTAGGGGGCGCGGCTGATTTCCAAGGATTATCCAAATTTCCTGGGCATTCTCAGATTTCCTAGTGGGGGGGGGGGAGGTTCACCACCAGATTTCCTGGGGATCTAGGATCCCGAAGAAATTCCATCCCTGATTCAATGTCTCTTCCGGCAATGTATCATCGGCCTACCGTACCAGCCGGTTAGTAGTCCATAGGGTAATATAATATTTTGCAATAGTGGTATTGACAAAGCTAAAATGTTTAGAGTTTTTTCAGAGGATTAAATGCATTGACTGTATGCGTTAAATTGTTATAAAATATGAGAATCTTTTCTATAATGCACGTGTTAGTGTTAACTTGTAGAGTAATTGTACGTGAGGTTCAAAATTACTCGTGTAAAAATTAACGAATGACTATGTTAGCTATTAGGCTGATTGTCTTGAGAAACAACTGGCTGACGTTGGTTTCATTCACTAGTGACTGACTCCGCCTTGAGGTCATTCATCGTTTATACGTTCGTCGACAATGGTGCTTTATTTTTATTAAACACGAACATTATTCATCCAATAATCCCTACTTTATATTTACATCCACCATTACATTCATTTATATTCAAGGCTGTATCTAGCGGCAGGGCACTAGCGCACGTGTCCTAAACGAAATACCAAAAAAGAGGTTATTTTACCAAAAAAGTGCCTTAAATCGCAAAAATTTTCGCGCTCCGTGCTAATTTGATACTTCTTAAGGCGTTTTTGTCTCAATTTAGCTCAATTTTTTCGCGCTTCGCGCAAAAATTACAATTTCTATAACCATTTTAACCTTGGTGCCCCTACCGAAACTAAATCCTAGATTCGGCCTTGTTTATATTCATAATCATAATCCATTTATACAATACGTTTCCTCATTTTTTACCTCCTCAGCTGCTGAATGGAGTAGCCATATTCCTTACACTCTGAGCAAATATATCAAAGGACAACTCAGTCAACTATATAGAGGAAGCGTAAGAGCACCTTCTAACATTCCGTCTATCAACACTGCAACACGATGACTTCCTGCTTTCATATAAGTAAAAAGAGAAAGGAAATTGAATTTGATATTTCCAGCCCAATTCAGGTAGCTATTTTGCAGTTCACCTTCGTCATAGCAATTGTAATATGTTTGGGACACAAAATGGGCAGTCATTATTATTGAGACAACTTCCTTTCTCTTTTTACCTCTAGTGTCTAGCAAACAGGGTGCTCTAACAAAGCGGATGCGTCATATCAATACTTGTAAGCAGACACACATGTCCTATAATAACCTTGAAAACATTATTAAACTGGAAATGTGTAGTTTATTTCTCGAGAAGGTCAAAATCCTAGTACAGGTAACACACACGTATATATATGGTCACACGGATAGAGTAAAGCATTTTACATTTCTATGGCCATAATAATGGCCTCGCATATATAAAGATACGCGAGGAAAGAAATAGTCATAAAAACTGAAATACCAGAATTTGGAGAAGGATTTAAAAAGTTTATAATGCATTGTGATTCGAAAATTGCCTGATAATCTTAATTTTATTCCTGTAAATATGCTTCAACTTGCATTATGCATGTATTATGCATATGACTGATTTACCCAAGTAGCATAGGTATGTGTATCCTTCAACCAATATTTGACAAACATGTAAATTACAAGCAGGCATCGCTAGCAGCACAGTATACTGATGTTGGCTTCACGCCATCAATTTCACACAGGGAAGGGAAGGTGGCATCAGAGCATCACAAAACATGAAAGTGTTTTAACCTATGGGGTGTATATTTATTTGTTCGCAGTTAGGCAAGATGCATATATTGTTTTTGTTAAATTCAAGTAGTTCTACTATTGTAGGTACTATACTTTACTGCATTTATATATCAACATATAGCAATTAATTGTGGATGTTTAGCAAAGCACTACAAAAATTCAAAGAAGAATTTAACATGGAGGCTGGATATAATTCTGTTTAATTGTCAACAACTTGACTCTGGATTGTTGCGGTGATATTGGGATTCTATTTTAACAACAGAATTATAAAACATTATTTTTTGCCAAGTGACTCACATAACAGCCATCATCTTATTACTCACTAAACTTTGCTATAAGAAGTGTTTCAGGCTATCATAAATGATGTCCGACGCTCATCCTCCTTTGTGGATTGCTACCCAACCAGTTCTCCTTTAACTATGTCTGCATGCCTCCCATCAGGGGCGTATCCAGGTCAGACATTTGGGGGGGCTTGAACAAACCTTTGTTATATTTGTCAATTTTTCGCGCGCAGCGCGAAAACTTTTTGATAATTTTGCTACAATTTGCGGAAATTTATGACAAAATCAATTGAAATTGCAACAAACACGCGCGTAGCGCGAAAAAATTTAGCACATTTTGCCAAAAATTGTGCGAATTTAGGACATAATCAATATAAATTGCAACAATATCGCGCATAGCGCGAAAATTTTTGATATTTTTTGCATTTTTACGGCAAAAACAACCTTTTTTTTTGGTATTTTGGGAGAAACCTGTTTCTATCTAGTGTAAGTCCAAAAATGGGGGGGGGGAGGCTTCAGCCCCCTAAGCCCCCCCTAAATACGCCACTGCCTCCCATTGTACTCCAACATTAGAATCCCAAAACGCTGATGTTGTACTGGAAAGGCCATGCGGTTTATTGCTTTGTTATGTCATTTTTTAGATTTGTGGGTAACTTTAATATCAAAAGCACTGATTTGCTGAGTATTTCTATATACATTTATTGAGTGGAAGCCTGAATTATTATCATAGCTATGATACAAGATACAATTTATTTGAGATCTTAAATTGTAAATTAATTTATTGATATAATATAATATTATACTTATTATTATTATTTTTTATACTAGCATTACACTTGCATATTAAAACATTTCTATGCTTAATTTAGTGATAGCTTTAACAACCGATTCCACCGCAATGAGCATTGCGATCGTTCCTCTACTCATATTATGGAGGAAATGTAGAACATTTTTGCTTTGTAAATTGCAGAAAGAACAGGGTTTACATGAAATTAAATATTTTCTCAGTGCCTTTTTTTCCATTTCGTTTCCAATTTTGCAATATTTCCAAGATGTAATCATTTTCAACTGCAAATGATAAATACTTGACAAACAATATAGGAAAAGCGACCAAATCATAGTAATGGTAATAGAAAATAAGAAAGCTAGAAGCAGAATGTGCGATTCAAATCCGGAGGCATGACGTATCCACACAAAGTTGGAAAAGTAAATAATTTTTTTGACAACAAATTGAATCGCACCAAACACATTCAAAATGAACTCATTCATACATTTCACGAAGATATTGAACTCTAGGTACAATTGTCGGAGAGAGGACGGATCACGCAGAGCGTCTTCAGATTTGTACACCGCCATACCACAACTGTTGAAAGACCAACAAATGTTACCACAATTTAAGTACATACATGTAAATCTCTAAACACTCTAAAGAACAAATTTAAACTTCAAAGAGATATTGTAAAATTTATTATTTCACCTAAGTTCCCGCAATAAATGTGTAGAGTTCACGATTATCACAACCCCAATTATTGCCAGCATGCAGTTATATGCCATTAGGCAGTATATAGTGCGCATTAAGAATACTCCAAATATCACATATACAACCATTTCGGGAAATGAAGATAAACCAAGCATTTTCACGGGCCATGTGGGCCAATCCGGCTTCCATAAGTACAACACCATAAAGGCGCTTGGCCAAAAAAATGCGACCATCAGTAGGTAGCAAATTAACATTTCCAAAATACCAAATGTTAGTTTTTTTGTTTTCCATAATGTGGCTAAAAAAGACAAAAATAGTTTATGAAAAATTCTTTTTGATTCATTGATTTACCATACATGTACAGGGTGGCTCAACAATTAGGTTAACAGCAGTTAGTCGGGATGCTTCTGTTCCCCACTTGGGGGACTGCACTCTTACCACTCCATGTTAAATGGGGTTCACGTTGTAAGGTACAATGTCAATTCAATGTGATATCATGCTAAACTGTCTTTTTTTACATTTTAAGCTTTTATAATTTAACATTTTTTATAATATCAACAATTTTAACATGATAATATGACGGTGTACCGTTAAATACCGTCATTCAATAGAAAAGTTGGCATTACTCGATCGTGTTAAACGCGGCTTTAGAATTGAACATGTTGAGACTTGTAAGAGTGTGGTATATGATGTAGACACATTAAACGATGCTCTAACCGATTGTCTTTCATACAAAATTAAAATTAGTTGCATACTTCTTCCGGTTATATATAATGTTATTGCGCTTTTGCTTAAACAACTTCAAAAATATTCTTAACATACCAATAAACAAATTGATAGTCTGGCTTGAAAAGTTGTTTAAGTAAAATCGCAATAACTTTTTAACTGGAAATGGTATGCAACTAATTTTAATTTTATATGAAAGAAAATTGGTTAGATCATCGCTTAAGATGTCTACATCATATACTAGTCCTCCAATTGGGGAACAGAAGCGTCCCGATCAACTGCTTTTAACCTAATTGTGGAACCACCCTGTACAATTAGGTATTTATCAGTCATATAAAATTGATATTTGATGGTAATAATTATCTATAGTATAACCTTGGAGATTTTGAAAACGATGGACCATGTAGTTGATTGTCACCATAAATATTTCTTTCTGTTTTATGCTGGCATATGTCAGAGTGAGTCCACTGCAGCATATGAAGAAATATAAGGTGCACACAGAAAATCCCAAATTATTTTCTAACTGTTTTTCCAATAATGCTCGTATTGCCAGGTACAAAGCATAAAAGAACAGACTTGCAATAAATGAGAACCATTTGACTTTTGCAGTTAACGAAGTGGAAATGCAAATACTATTGCCAGTTTCGTAATTCCATGAATAAGGAGATGCTCCAAGGAAGTCACACCAGACAATAATTGCCTTAATTCCGAAGAGTGA
>JAQFYB010006617.1:0-11946 GCA_034694085.1 Pogonognathellus longicornis
GGCTAGTAGCTACTGTATGGTATTGGATTTAAATTGCCTTGGTTTAATTTACGTTGAAATGACAGTTGTTTGAAGTTTTGCTAATGATATTTTGAATTTATTGCAGATAAATGATGAGTCTTTCGTTTCATCTAAGATCGTAGAAACTACCAGCACTACTATTACCAGCGAATCAAACGAAATTACCGAGGTTCACTCTTCTGGAACTACTAATGGCAATCTAGAGGTACGTAATTGAAATTAAGCTAAACGGAAGAGGCTGTTTTATTATTGCAAATTATAATTTGGAATTGTTTTTTGTTTCTTGTAGGACTAATAAGATTGCTACTGCTGACTTAAATTTTTCCCACTGAATTCAAAATGAAATAGCCATTATACCACCTACAAATTCTTGATTTGACCCTTGTATGAAGATGAAAAAGTGAAAACGATTTGCAGAGAATAATGATTTAAAATTTCAAGTACAGTACATATAGTGCAAGAGAGACTGTGCAGAGGAACTCTTAATCCATGTGAATCTTATGTGTAATATGTATGGTATAACTATTATTGTATAAGCTGTCGTGCGTGAGTACGATAATAATGAACTATGTCTAGATTTGAATTTATTGTATTGTGTGTATTAAATTAAGCATTAAGGATTTCATAAATAATTATTACTAAGTACATATTATTATTATTATAATTATTATTATTAAATGTATTGCTAGAATAAATATAGACGAGTAGAAATATTAACGTTGTAATAAGTCTGCCTGCATCTAGCTCTTCAATTCAATTCTTGTTGTTGTTACTCTCTTGCCATCCATGTCTTTGAACTGATTTAATTGGGTCTCTTTTTAATGTTAAAAAACTTCGAGGTGTGAGTACAGTAGTTGTGTGTAATAGTTTTGTGATGTTAGTGTATCGATCTGATATGTAAGCTAAGGATATTTCTTCCGTGTTCGACTGAGCTAAATTTATAGAATATGTATTGTCAGTTACTACTGGAGAGAACGTTCAACTTTTCTTGCTAATAATGATTTTCACGGTTTAATACAGTTTTGATACTTTTAGTAGTTGTGAGGCTATTAGAACTATTACTATGATAAAGAATACATATTATTTGTGGTACTTTAACAGAAACTTTCATTATAAGTATGGTATCATAATATTATAGTTTTGTAATAATTTTCAAGTTGCTAAGTATGTATGAGAATTGGCGTGCCTGACATTATTTTTTAAAAACAGTTTTGCTGCGCAGAAAATATTTGATTTATTATATCTAGATAGTTTATGGTGTACATTTTTGCATCTTGCTGCGAAGTGAAAGAATTTATGCTTCCAGCAATTCGCTCAATCAGCACAATATCAATTACTGATATATACTTACTGTCCACTTAATTAATCTGATGCTCAGGTTGGTCTCGTTCATTCTTGGAACCATTGGCATTTAAACAACGATCTTACATTACACTACCAGCATTTGCTCACAACTTTTTGACAAACATTTTCTACATACTGCAAGCAAAGCAACTTGCATTGAAATCAAACATAACATCACATACACATGAATACATATACTTCTAGTTTGTAGCTCTGTGTGTACTTTTTTATGAGACTTTTACATTGACTTTGATACAAAAAATGCTGATGCAGTGCTTTATCTCTTTCTCACACTGCTGCTGCAACAACGGACTCTTCTAGAGGAATTTGAAATATCTGTTGAATTAATTATTATCGTATAGCTTAAGTAGTTATGTACTGTACTGAATTATCTTTGTATGCTAAAACTGCACAAAAGTGGTTATAATAATAAATGTAATCCTATAAGAATAAGCAACAGTTCTCCTATTGTATTGTAGCTTTGTAGTAATAGCTCAATGGGACTAGTCCTTCATGTATTCACGCACTCCGTCATCAGTTCAATTCAAGCAAAAGGGAGCAATCAGTGTATTTCCAATATAAAAGAGTGTTTTATGCGTGGAAGGACCATTTTTTGTCTATTTTACATTCTACAGACATTTGTAAAAGAAAAAAGCTTTTGTCTCATTCTGCTATTGATATATAGTTTGATACTGTTTGTACAACGATACTTAGAATTCGAATCATTCATTATTATTAGCAATAGCTGTGTAATATAATGATTGCCATCATATTATTATGATACGAAACTTGCTATTTCTACTACTACTACTATACTACCACTAATCATAAACTATTCCACCTACTTATATACTATAGTGTTAATAAGGATTTAACATCACCTGCCAAGTAGTGTACATATACATACCTATAGTACGAAACTTAAAAAATAAATGTAATTGTGTGAGTGGCTTAATACGATCAAGTTGTGAATTTATTACAGCAAAAAAGCTGTTTCGCTATACCTACCGTTTAAACTACAATAAAATACTTAGGAAGCTTCATGTGCATGTCAATGTTAAATAATAATAACGAGAAAGAGGTCAAAGATGATAGGTGCATCGTACTACTAAAATATCCGTAAGGCGAAGAAAATCGAGGAAAAAGTAGAAGGGTTGTATTTTAATTCATTTCGTAGGAAAGTATATGTATACGGTATAGAACATAGAAGAAAGAGTTTGGAAACAACGAGGCATTCACTAGACACGAAAACAAAGTAATAGTAATAGAATAACAAAGAAATGAATTATATCCCTTTAACAAACATAACGTATAACGAAATATATTGAAGTTAAAAATCCCATTGTACATGACGTAAATCAGCTCATTTGAGATTTCTAAAGATGATGATGGCGAAATGACGATTTTCCCCCAGATAAGATTTTCTCTGAGCTGCAATGCTGTTTAAACTGTACAGTATAATAAAAGTATATGTAAATGTATACCGTTACAATGATATACTAATGAACAACACGGTTTGATATTTGATTACATCGTTCAATGAAGTTTCTTACATCACACACAGGCTAAATACAAACGATAAAATACGATAATGAATTGAAAACAGGCGTGGATTGTATATGAATGAAAACGGTGATGTAATGGTAATGTCGTTCTTATAGGCAAACTGTACACTACACGTGTACTAGTATTATTATGAGTTAAACAACAAACAAGGATTAGTATACAGTTAACAACTACTTTAGAGTTAATACAAATCAAATATACTTGACACGTTACACACACGAATTATCACTTTCGTCAGTAATAACAACAGCTTAACTGATTTCGATCTGATTCTGTATACAAACTAAATTCAATGTGAAACGCTATGATGAACGTTGTTTTCTCTCTCTCATTTCAAGATAGGTACATTCACCTTTGCAAACCTAATGCCTAAAAACAAACTACTAAACCTACATAATATCTATACCTTCATTCGTATAGACACAACGCAAGCTAAGACGAGACAAAGGAAAAATAGAGTAAAAGTAATTGTGTGTACTTTTGCTAACTAAAGTTCTACCCACCTACTAATTGTACAGAGTATAATTAAAGCGATAGATATTGCTATACAAACAATTTACAAATGATGTGTGTGAAGGATGATGAAGATGAAAAGAAAGAATACCAATTGAGTTGAACATTATTGAATGCAGTGTAATTGTATTGCGGCTCTGTAATTGTAATTACATAAATAATACATATACCTATACCCATAATGTTGTAATTAGTCTAGCTATTATTCCTAATGCGACGATTCATAAATACGTCTTAGACTTTTAGTTATCTAGAATGTTGTAGATACATCTCATAGAAGCTCTTTAATACGCATATAGCTACATTATGTTAATGTTATGATTATTACTAAAACAGCTACTATTGGTAATTCCTTTATTGTATTGGATATGATCCTCTATTACTTACAATGTACTCTTTCTCGTCACAACTTTGAAAATTATTGTATTTGTAAATGTAAATGACTGGATGATTGCAAATAAAGTGGTTGATTAGGCAAATCCTTTTTTCTAAGTCGTGGTTTCTCCAATTTATTCTATTTACTCCATTTTGAAGCATTTTTCTGATAAAAATACATTCTGTTCATATCACATTTATAATTAATTTAATATTCATACCTAGGTAATTTTAGTTAAATACGCTGTATTGCATTGCATCTTAGGTGGTCTTAGCATTGCACCTACTATGCATCATAAAATTATCTTTATGTCTATTATAGGTAAACTAGGTATGTACTTACACACATAAATTCGGGTTAGGCGAGATTTGGAAGTACTACATAGAACCGTATGACATCCTTGACTTGCTGCATATATTTTCAATTTGCATGTGTGAAAGATCTTTATGTACACCAAACTAAACAGAGCGTGAAGTCAAATAAACACCTGTCAATTTTTCAGTGCTCATTTGTTGTCGGTGTCACTATCAACTATTAAACTGTGAAAAGTGTTTACAGTACAATCAAATAAACGTTCATTGTTTCCAAATCCGGAGGGACAGGGACATTACTCATTACTGAGGAGGTTAATTTTTTGACAAAATGCGTGCTGTGGTGCAAAGAGTAACTCAAGCGAGTGTTTCCGGTATATTTAATTAAATAATAGAAATAATTTAGATACATTAATCTTTCACTTGAGCAATCTTTAATTTTGACCTTTTTTGTATTTAGTAAATGATGAACTTATTAGTTCGATAGGGAGAGGTTTGTGTGTTCTGGTTGGTATTTCAAAGGATGACACTGACAAAGATATTGAATACATGTAAGTGAAGTATTGCTTTGTAATTTTTTTACATCTTTACGTATACAGGTATACAAGCGTTTTCATTACAAGCCTATGTTCATCATTGTGCATCGTGTCTGTCTCTGTGAAATCATCGAAATAGTAAATAATAGTATCCATTGTTATTATCAACATGTATGTAGTCTCACAGTACTCTAATTAAAAACGTTCATTCCATCATGTTATGTCGGTATACGGATTAAGTTATTTGAAATTAACTGATGTTATTTTGGTTTTCTTAGAGTCAGAAAATTGGTGAACCTGAGACTATGGAGCGGTGATGATGGTAAAAGGTGGATGTATAGCTTAGCCCAGAAAAAATATGAGGTGAGATTGAAGTCGGGGCCTTAAATAAATCTCTTTCCCAAACAAGTTAAGCTTTTATGCATTTTTAAACTGTTATGAAAATCTTGAAAGCTGTGACTAATAATTAGGCTTTAGAATATATTATGTATTGTAATTTGTAATGCAGTCATATAGGTTGAAATTACATGAATTTACAAGTCTGCAATCTGTAACTTATTTAGATTCTATGTGTGAGTCAATTCACATTATACCACGTTCTGAAGGGAAACTCGCCAGATTTCCATCATGCAATGCCTGCCTCAGAATCTAAAGATTTTTTTGACAAATTTATAATGAAATTGAAAGCTGAGCATGGTGAAGAGTTAGTTAAAGGTATGTAACATTAAACTCATTTCCTTATTGAAGTTATTGTGTTATAATAATAATTATTAATATTTCTGTTTTCAGAGGGAAAGTTTGGTCATTACATGCAAGTCAATATACAAGGAGATGGTCCTGTAACAATAAATTTAGAATCGCCGAAATAAATACACGACTAGTTTGAAAATTAAAAATAAACGACCGTGTCTTTTATTTGGCACAATTTTACTAGTTTACTTCGTAAGTTAAATAACTAGGTTTGTAGTTGAAACCTTACTGTTATTATGCATTGAGTTTACCAACAAAGGCGGAAAGTCATAATATAAATTCGGATAAGAACAGTTTGTTCTCGTTTGAGAGAGTTTTGTATTTATAACGAACTTGTTACTGTACTATAATACACTTGAAGCAATTGTATCACGGAATCGAAATTGTATACTTTAGAGCAAACAGATCACATAAAAATGCTTTATAATATGATAATTACACAATATAATCTGTTAAACATAAATGAATGGCATAATTGTAAATGCAGCTTTTATACCTTTAGCGCATTATTGTACTTTAAATGCAGAATACCTAGGTAGGAATATTTCAACAAGGAACAATGACGATTGGTCCACAGTAAATATATACTAGAGTCAATAATTATTGTAATACTAAATGTGTGCTATCGCATATTGAATATTGCGATAGGACGATTGGTTTATCTAAAAAGCTTTAAAATGTAATTCAAGCATCCATACGGCATCAATAATACAATAAATTACAGGATAACCTGACCAGGTTATATAAATATAGAAACTAGTTTATCCAAATGACTAAAAATGGGAATCCAAAGTGAAGAAGTTATTTAATCGGACCAAAGTCAAAATTCGGTGGTGGTTCTGGGATTGGTGGTGCTTCCGACGGAATATCTAGCCCTTCAATGTCCAGAAGTCTCAATTTAATTTCCATGTGAAGAAGCAAAGTGATATCATCACCAGCAAGTTTACTTGTCATTGGTTTCCCTACAAATAAATATACATTCATGATAAATGTGCACTGATTAAATGGAAAAGAATTAACGTTATTAGAGAGTAAACTACTGAGTTACCTAATAAAGCATTTACACCATCCGTCCACAAATCAAACGTTTTTTCATCGGGAGCCACAAAATCCAGAGTGTGCAATGGATCTTTCTCTGTAACTAAACTGAAGGCCAAATGTGCGTTCTTACGCCTACAAAAAGCAATATTATATTGAATTATCACAATAAGTATTATTGCATTAAGCGTGCAAAAAAAATTGTCGCAAGAAAATTGATAAGTAACTATACTCACTTATCCTTAATGTGGGGACAATCTTTTCCAGTATAAAGATCTATTATATCCACAACAGACACTTTACTGGGTAACTCTTCCGGAGTCGGAGTTGCTTTCTCCTCACAATCTCCATGATGAAATACTTTCGCATTTTGTGACAAACGGCAAAACCAGAACTTCTCTTTCACTCTCAACCCCTTCGTAGCAAATTTGTGAAATCTGGTTCCAGAAATCAAATAGTTAATCCTGTTTTCCTTTATCAGTTCTTTCATTTCAGGTTCCAGTTTACTCCGCAACTCTTGGATTGGTTTTGCCTTCATTACAAAATTATTTATTCAAAATTCGGATAACATAAACACTTTATACAGCTTATTGGTACACAAATTACAATTTAGAGAAGAACATAAGGATAAGAGATTAGTATAAAACAGTAAAACACAATGGACATATTACTTGTAATTCTCCTTCCTCCCGACTTGACCTTTCTTGAGCTCGTAAATTAGTTATTTCAGCATACGTTAACATATTCAACGTACTTCGTAGAGTTTCAAAAGTGTCAGGAGATGTATCAAGTGCTCGGCGTATTTGTTCTCTGACAACATCAAAAACTTTGTCAAAATCTTCAGCGGTTGCCCGCATTTCTTTCCAGGTTTTGGTAACGAGTTGTGCACACACACAATAAAGTTCTTCAAATGGTTTTTCCTGTAAAAATAGTAGAAGTTATGAATCTTGGGTACATTATATGAGTTCCATTAACTCTAAGTAACAGAGTAAAAATATGTCTGTGTATTTGATTTATAATTTTACACGTTGGAAGAAAAATGGATAGAATTTCCCTTGCTGGTCCCCAGGAAGCTCTCCGATTTTAAGTATGTCACACAGGACACATACTAAGGCAATAGAAGCTCTTGCAAATGGACATTCGTCCCCAATTGAGCGACAGGAACTCTCGAGAACAATCTTACTGTAAGTATCGGTATGATTGTAAGCCAAATGGTACCTGCAAACAATACGATTATTATTATTACTTAGTAAAACTACAAAAAGGAACTAAATAATATCGTCGTACTGTGCGAAAAGTAGCACACGTTTCCTCTATCTAAGCATCTTTAATAACTAATAACAAAAGCTGTCCATTCTGTATACCGGTAACACTTTACAGGAGTACACCAATTAAAAGGAATACATTATTCTGATTGTGACACGAAGAAATGCCAATGAATGACTTACATGCAATCCAAAGCCAGACTTCCCGGTGGAATTACAGTAAAATCCAAAGCAGGGTTTATGTCATTTTGAAAACCCAATTTTTTGTAATCCCTACAAAAGTTAGGCTTTTCTCGTCTTCCAGTTCCTGTAGAACTTATATCAATACTACTTCCACCGGTTATTGAACCAGCATCTGATTCAAAGGCCATTCTACACAAATCCTTTATTTTGTTCAGCGCATCTGGATCCTGTAATTGGGGTAAATAACTCAATACAGTTAAAAGTTACCTCTTGAGTTTGCATCCTCAAATGTTTGTTTAAGTACAATAACTTTATTTTATATATACTTGTGGATCGACGGGTGCTAACTTCCTCTCGTCCAGCACATTTAAAAACAACGTTTGCATGACATACAATTGATGATTTATTTCTGCAGGTCGAATGTCTCCGGTCTTTTTAATCTGCAATACGTCGTGAATATTAAAAGAATTAGCTCAAATAGCAGTGCCACCTCAGATATTTAGTTGAAGAAAAACAAAGTTACAAATGGATACTAACAACATATTGAAGGACGACGTCCCGGTAGTGACGAGAATTGAAAGTTGCAACTAGTTGTTTTCGCTTAGCTTTCTCAGCTTTACTCAACAACGCATTTACTAATGCCAATGCACTTTGCTGAACATTGGAATCAGAATTTTGTACATGATAAACCTAAACAAACAACATAAAAATTAATACTGACAATGATAACTATAATAACAGAGTCCATATTATTGAATTATTACCGGAAGGGCTGTACCGACAAATGATAAAAGGACGATAAAAATGATTAGATTTAAACTTACCAGATTGGGCAATGTAACTTCTTTTTCGATTTGACTGTACGCTGCACCTGAAGAAACTGCACTTTCCAGTACCTGACAGCAAACATTTTAAGAGGTGATTATTGTGAGAATATGTACACATTTTTGTCATAACATGACGTGTCTATCGTCTATACTACTATTACTACTTTTAACAATCTTACATCATCCCGTTTTCCTTTAAATTACAATTCCCATACCAGCAGTGTGGCGTAGTTAAAAGGTTCAGTTTTAAGTTTAATAATTTTACAAAACATAAACACTATCCTATAAATATACAATAACTTAATGACTAAAAATCACAACATAATTTTTAATATACCTGCAAAGCAGCACCAAGGGGAGATTTGTCACTGGTGGTTCCTCTCTGATTGTTAATGTATCCAACAACCCTAGAATCACAAATGAAAATGTTTTTGATTTTCAATTTGAGAAAAAGAAATTGATGGTTCTTACTATTTTCATATTAGAAACGCACTTTGATATTACTGGTGGTTGAATTTTATCCCACGTTGCACTGTTGGAATGGAGCATTATATCAAGAAGAGATTGTAAACCGTTGGCCAAGCCTTTATCTCGTTCTGCCAGTTTATCTTTTTCAATGAGGTCAACAAGAACAGGAAGTCCTTCATTCTCGACGAAAGATTCGGCAAGTACTGGATCAGAAGATTTGTCAGTGAGAGCTCTTAATCCGTCTTCAATTTCAACTATTTGTGAACTTTTCAGTTTGTCAATGATTTCAGAAGATACTTTGGAAGGAGAATAGTGCATCATCACTATTTTTCCGTTAAGATCTTTTCTTGTGATTTCAGTAACATAATGACCCGGTGGCTCCGAAAATTTTAGTGCAAATATTTTGGGGTCTGGAAATCCCCATGTTTGGCACACTTTAATTACTGCATCAAACAATGTTTGTTCTGGTTTCAAAAATACTAGTTCTCCTTTGTCTCCTTGTCTGAGATGTGTATTCACACCGAATTTTAGGATATTTGGGTTAGCATCCCTTGCAACGGTGTCTAGCTTGACTTCAATGTTTCTTGTAGACATTTTTTGTGGATAATCAAACATTCATGCTTTAATTATAATTCACACCAACGCGGCTGTGTCTTCAGCACTCGGCTTCTACAATCGGCCAGCTCTGTTCCTGGTATATAACAAAAAATAACATTCCAGGCATGAAAAAATAAACTTATTGTATAGTCAGGAATGTAAAGTCTAACTAACATTTTAGTATAGTCTTTCTATCTTTTTCAAGGCCGTATGCAGGATTTAGTTTCGGGGAGGGCACCAAGCTAAAATTGTTATTAAATATGTGTGTTTTCGCACGAAGCGCGAAAATTTTTAGCTAAATTGAGCCAAAATCAACTTAAAAAGAATAAAATTCGCACGTAGCACACAAAATTTGGCGATTTAGGGCACTTTTGTGCCCTAAATAACCTATTTTTTTGAGATTTCGGGGTGGGCACGTGCCCTAGTGCCCTGCCGCTAGATACGGCACTGATCTTTTTATCCCAACCTAACATAGCTGCTGTATCCAAATACATAATTCATTTTTACATGAGGTTTTGTACATAAGGTGTAATATGTTATATAAAATATGATAATCATACTCCCAGTCGGCACGAGTCATTAAACACGATTCGGGAGAACAAAAGATATTTAGTTAAGTGACGGCTTGTGTGAATAGTAAAATTAAATTATATACTGAAACTGATGAATACTGATTAGTGATTTGATTACCTACGAACTGAATAGGGTCAACAATTATCACATTATCAGACATTTATGATGATTGTTCTCAATGGCTTGAAAAGCGTAATGAAAATCTTAAGGAATTTCGTTTAGTTCACGCATAAACAATTAAGTTTAAGCAAATATAAGTAATACTCAGATATCATTATCACATCAGATAAGTTAATTATAAGTTGTCAATCACCTAAACTAACAAGGTGTGCCGTCCCCAGTTTTCAGACAGACATGTATACATTCGATATCCAATATCCGAAAGTAGTGAGAGCACCCTCCTCTTTTGACTAAATCGTGATCAGCTGAAGTAAAATGGTGTAAAAACTGGTAGACGATACAGAAATCTCAACGGCACAGCCCACTCATGGCACAAAATCGGAATCTAAGATAAACAAATACAAAAATACAATCATTAGGTCATTAACTTAAATTGTACAGATTTTTAAAAATGTAAAAGTAACACATGATTTTATTAAGCAACAGACAACCTTCATATAGATCATATCCCATCATATATACAATATGTCATTTAAATTGCTGGATAATGTTGAATCGTGCAATGTTATGGTTATGTCATGTCAATTTCATCATCATAAAAATCAATAGCGTGATTTTGTTTACTTGCCACTTACAAACCTATAATCTAGATAGAATAGACAATAGAAGTAAGTGCAAACAACACCTGCCTGACTGGCCACCAAACCAAACTATTTGGACTCCCCTTGTTTGTTGTTAACACCTTAATAACAATCAACAATTAAGAAATAAACACGCCCTTATACTTACTGACATGACATGACTAACTAAAGGTGGGGCAAAGGAAATTACCTAGACAGAATCTTTATACTTCATACTTAATACTTACATACTACGGCACATAATATGATGTGAATGTGATACTGTTAATTTTATTTATATAATCATAATATACCTTTGACCTAAAGAACTATTTAATACTCATTACTTCCTTGCTAGTGTATAAAATTGTTGTATAAATTAAATACTCACACGTTTGCCTTCTGTCACTGTTGACTGTCAACCGTGTATCACCCGTTTGTTTACAGTTTACAGATCAAGCTCTGAGTTTGAGCTTGTAAGTTTAATGCGGATGTGGGGTTGATTTAATGACTATGCATACTTTAAATTATGAATGAAGGTTACCCTCGAAGTCAGTGCTGGATAAAACAATCTCTATTTTGGCTGGAGAAGAATGACGCTGGAACAGGGATCTGGGATGGACCAAACTGCATTTGACAGCAAAATTAATTCTTTGAGCTTCTGCGTAATATTTGACTCTGAGCGCACAATGTATTGACAACATTTAGTCTGATTGTGCTACATGCGAAAAGTCTTACCTCTTTCATTCCAATTGCAATACTCTCAAATTCTCATCTCAATTTCTCAATCCCAAAATCTCATCACGCACGGGTGGGGTAGTACTTAGTAGTACATTAG
>JAQFYB010006618.1:0-11936 GCA_034694085.1 Pogonognathellus longicornis
TAGGTACCTTATTGTAAAAAACAGATTGTCTCTCTCTTGTCTATAACATGGTGTATGTTCTTCGAATGAAATGAAATGCGAAGGGAATTAAGGAGACAAGACACTGCACCTGAATTACAGCCAAGACATCAAAACTTGATTCGTTGATAATGCCCTTTGGCCAGCTTGAGATTTATACACAAGAGAACGTGTGGAGTAGCTATGAAACATTATTCAAAGAAGCAATTTAAAATCTCTCGTCATTATTAAACTCGAAGAGAAATTCTCTTTTATCCTTATCGAAAATAATGCGGCTTAGGTTACATTTACATCGTAGGTATACGTTTATGATGTTGTTGTTGTGGTAAATAGTAAAATACACACTTCAAATACATAAGGAAACCTTTTTTTAAATTATAATCAACTTATTTGCCAAAAAACTCCTGTGGGAATGGAAATATCGGTAGGTACTTTAAACGCTAGAATCATTACATTATATATACAGCTATGTATAATATTTTAAATTGCTTTCAAAAAATATTCTTTACAATTATTGTCTAGATGTATGTACACAATTCGTTGTATGAACTTCTAAGAACGTTCTTTGGAGACCGTGTCTAGGTGTGCTTTCAGTATATTATACAGCATTAATATATCTGTATATACTTACAAAGTCGCAAAGTGGCAATGTGTGATGCAATAGCATAATATTATCACACAGCAAACAAAAAAGTTAAAAACACATGTACCTTTTATCACTAGGCACGCTAAGAGGTGAATAAAATCTTGAACATTATGAGATTGTATATAGAACACACACATCTTATGCGATTACTATTACGCGAATGTGTGAGAGACCATAATAGGAAAATCCTAGTAGCATTATTATGGCAAGATAGCATTATGAGCAGCAAAAACATATTTGAGATGAACGATAAGGCACACAGAGTACACTGACTATCCACACAGAAGAATGGAGTGAGGTCAAGCGAGATGGTAGCAGTTCAATCATAATTAACATTGGTGGAGTCCATGTATTTTATACATAGACACATATTATCCACATACACATACATTATACCTACCTTGTACAGTACAAATACAAAAATGCACAATGTTTACTTAATTCTTAGATATACAGATCACAATCACACTCTAGTACTCAAATACGTGTAGCAGTGCATGTGTATTCATCCCCCACCCTACAATTGCATTCATTCCTTCTTGTAAACACCATAACACTTTTACCTGTATTAGGTATGCACGTTACATAAAAATACACTCACACGTTCCTTCGTTATAATTATAATGTAATGCAATGAACACAGTTTGCTATCGTCTTAATGCATGTGACTAAAAATAATTGCCCACATACTCATGTCATATGTACCCAAGGCTGTATTTAGGGGGGCAAAGTGGGCAATTCCCTCCCCCCAAAATCGGAAGAAATAGGTTATTTTACCAAAAACGTGCAAAATCTCGCAAACTTTTTCGAGCTAGGCGCGAATTCGATGGATTTTAGATTGATTTTGGCCTAA
Source organism: Pogonognathellus longicornis (assembly GCA_034694085.1). Taxonomy (NCBI): domain Eukaryota; kingdom Metazoa; phylum Arthropoda; class Collembola; order Entomobryomorpha; family Tomoceridae; genus Pogonognathellus; species Pogonognathellus longicornis. The sequence goes on from JAQFYB010006618.1 coordinate 1,518, forward strand.
AATAGCTCAAATTTTTCGCTATTCGCGCGATAACAGACACTATTGTGCATCATATTAAATTTTGACCCCTCCGAAATGGAATCCTAGATATGGCCTTGCATGTACCCACATATTATACTCATTTATTATTAAACATGTAGCTATAGGTATGTATCTTCGTTGAATGTGTGCATATATTTATTATTAATTAGTACTACTGCTATTATGTCTATTGTTAGTGTCCCCGTAAAAATATCAAGCTATTATCATTCTATTATTACAGGAGAAATATGAATATTTATTTAGGTAATAGCAATAATAATCTAAGAAGATAGCTTTATGTTGAATAATTATTGAGCTGGGTGTATATTTGTACACAATGTACAGTACAACAGTATAGACAGTGAATAAAATGCATGGAGAACTGGTTAAAAGATGCTTTGTTGTTGCTGTAATAATGGTTGAGACTCTTGAGACTTTAAAAATGCTTTGGAGAAGTTATATCATCATGAATCATGACGTGTGTTAATTCCACACATAATCACACACACACAACCTGTATATAAATGCAAGAATCAACTTACATAGATTTGTATTATGAATGTATGTATGTATGTTGGGATTGCATGAGAGTAGAAAGTTTTCCGTCGCCGTCTCGTACTATATACCTTATTATAATAATAAAATAAAATTACCAGCATCTAGGACTTCTATTGCTAATCTTAATGTAATGTCTCTATACCTATGTAAACGAAAAAGACTTTAGTTGAAGACATGCTATGTACTCCTGTCATGTCACCCATACATAGAGAAACACACACAGTATTCATTTCTAGTACATGTAGTGATAGTGACTAGTTTTTAAATAAAAGTAGGCATATAGGTATAGAATGTTTTCTTATGGTAAATTGTAAAGGTGTGTGTATGTATGTGTAATGTGTGTAAACCGTGTACGTGTAGCTTTGCCTTTGCCTTGTGTAAGCGGTCTGTATGCATATTATGTATGTATTTGCACATTTGCAATTTCTGCATGCCACATGCAAACGTGTGTGTTTGTAACACACAATACAAGTACTGTGACCACAACACGTCGTAATAGGATTCTTGTAAGAAATCTGGGTATACCTATACACGATATTATGTTGTTTCATACAGGTATGTATACAGCTATGGCATTGTTTTAAGGAAAATGTAATGAAAATTGTACACAGGGCTACTACACAGAGATAGGTCGCTTGCATTATTCAATAGAGTGGATAAATGCACCACTATTACGCTATCTCCAAAGATTGGCTTGCCTTGTGCATGTGGGGATTCGTATAATACAAGACTTGTTATAATGCTAATACATACACTAAGAAATGATTTCATTATATTTTTTGTATTTCATATGCAGAGATATTATATAAGTATTGGTGTATGTGTGTTAGTAGAAGACTTGGAGAATGAATGATAGTGAATGAAACGGCAAGTGTGTGACTTGACTTGTTAGTTGTGTGTGTGTGTCGGTCGCTACTTCACATTTAGATTTGCAGACGTTCATTACAAAATTGTGCTAGTTAAACAACTCTACTATGGTATAATAGTAGTATAGTAGCATTCTCTGTCTGTGTGTGTGTAATGTTAATGTTAATGTAAGTAAGTAAGTAGTAAACCGTGTTTCGTCTATTTCTTCAGTTTCGTTTCTCAACGAGAATTATTTACGTCTAGCCTTTAGTAGTAGTAGTAAAGTATTAACACGAGAATCAAGAGAGTGTAAGTTTCATTTTATACACTACACGCTCATTCTCGTTAAAATTGATATTTCCGGCTTTACTTTAGTAATTAGGGAGATATGCATACTATTAAAGTAAGTATTAAATTACAATAGTTTGTCATTTAGTTCAAAAACTACCATATCCTCCTTTATTTGATTTAGATGCAGTTACACATAATAAATTCACATTTTTTATTACGGTTGTGTCATGTGCTGTGAATGTGTGTTAATGTCTCAGTCATTAGTGGATTGTCAATTTCATACAGTATTAAAAAAATAATAATGCTGCAAGTTTCCATTTAGTGTGTGTTCCGTCGGTGCAACAGTAAGACCAAGTATAAAGACTCACTTGCATTGCTAGTGCATTTTTATGTGTGAGAATGAAATACAATAATAAATACAGTGCAGTTTTCATCCTTTAGTTGAATAGACAAAGTGCTCATAATGTGCAGTTTGAATAATATCAATGTGCTTCGTTAAGTAACAATGCAATTTGTGTGATTTGATTTGTATCACACAATGAGACACAGACACAGGTGTAACTAATCGTGCCTAAACATTAACTCGGGAACTAAATCACTTTTGCCCTCAAGATACATAAAATATCTGTGTGATTGTGTAATTGGAAATAGACACTACGACACTATACTGTATTAAGGTGCTCTGTTGAATATAAATTCGTAAAAACACAATCCTATCAGATAGAAGCCTGTTGTTGTTGTTGTTGTTGATAAGGAATATTCAAAGGACGTCTGGTTGAGTATCGCAAAGGTCTTCAAGTCTACGATTTATCTTTTACAAGGGATGACTACATCTTTTGCTCATAATTTCATTTAAGTTTGTGTGAAATATAACTTTTTTGATTAACACAACAGTTTTGAACAGTAAGGAGTGTTGAGTTAGAATTTTAGGATGTGTAAACGTTTAAACCTTAACTCAGTGCTTCCTAAAGTATTTAACGCAAAGTACAATGCACACATTCACTAATTAAAATTCTCGATTTCGTTTGTTTGTGTGAAGCCAAATATAAATCCGTTGTCTATACAAAGTCAAATATTTTTAATGACTGTTTTATGAAAGTGCAATTGAAATGAGATTTCTGCAAGCGAAATACATTACACGTATAAGAGTACAGTCTGTATATTGTATCACTAGCAGTATCAGTTAGCGTTTTGCAGTAACAAAACTCTGTCTCATCATTACTTATTACATCACCAAAGTACAAATCCTATACTTGTAAAACACAAAAATGCCTCCCGTTGTTGCTTTTGGTCGTCGTTGGCAAGTCGGTTCGGACGATTTTGTTTTTCCGGCCTTTCTGGATCTCACTGTTAAAATATGCTGGTTAGTAGTAGTGAAAACAAAATCCTAATAAAATTATACACTCAAAAATATGATCTAGTTTCTAATTTCTAATGATATATAAAAAGCGTAAAAGTGCAGGCAGGCCAAAGAAAAAAATCTTTATCGTAAATCACTTGCGTAACAAACAATTAAGTAACCTCATTGGATAATGCACAAACTAAATATTTTGGCAAAAGAAAAACATGACTATAGTAATACAAATACAAAGGATAATTCAATAAAAATGTTTTGCCAAACTTGGCAATCCTTTTAATTGAATAAGCAAGTACTTTGTTCTGCCGACTTATATTGTGTGCATTCATACACAATACACCTATCTCTATGTGTATGTAAGGCAAGGCATTTATTTGTACTGCACTGTCTGCAATGTACAAGTACATGTGGTTCACAGACGAACATAACCTTTTTGCTGGGAATCCCAAAGGTACTTATTTCTTAAGAAACAGAATTCATGACGGAAAATCGTAGATCGTGGCTTAACGCTTAACCATAAGCAGAGTTACTCTTACTTTATTGTAAAGCTCGTGTGTATGTACACATGAACAGTCCTAGATATTGCAGATAGTATTATGAGTTATATTGGCATTGGTCTTCAACAGATATTTTTCTATTCATTGACCGACATTATTATTATTATTGCAGTACAGGTACCTATCTACGTGGATACTAATTTATTAGTATGATAATGATAATAACGTGTGTTTATTAACTAAGGTAAAATCCTTGAGATATAGCATTCAACCAATGGCTTCAGCTTTGAACTCACTAATAAAGGATTTATCGGTTTAAACGGCATCACGTCTTCATTAACTCAAATCATTACTATTCACTTTTCTCACTCAATGAAATCCTTTTCAAACCCAATGTTTTATCATCCATAATAATGCTATTATCCTTTAAAACGCTTCGATTAAATATTTATGCCGTATAAGCAGGGAGAACACTACAATCTCTAAACCTTACTTTCAGTTTCAGTTGAATCATTCCACGTGTTTTTTCTTAACATATTTACGACCACTACCACCTGTTGCTATAATAATACACATAATGACTGGGTAATAATAAGAACACAGATATATACAGCACAATTACACATATACTATTAATATAACATTAAATATGTGTTATGTGTATGTTTATCTCAATACACAAGTTTAATAATTAGCTCAAGACACCTTAGTTTCACTCTGTACTCCTGCATTCATAAATAATCCATTGCAGACAAAATAATGTAAATGAAATGCATCGTTGTGTCCATTGTCCATCTGAATGCATTAGAATGTAAAACATGACAGGACAGTTTTACTATTGTACCAAGACATTAGCTATACATCAGAATTAAAAAGTTTGAAATTATCCCTTGCTTAAAATTCTATAACGTAAACCATAACAATAATATACAAGGCTTCGCATAAAAAGACTAGCAAATTCATTTGTAGAATGTGTATTAGCAAAAGCTACCTATACCTAGGTAGACTAATAGGTAAATGCAGCTTGCTAAGAATATTAGCTACTTTGTTTGAAAAAAGTTTTATTATATTAGAATCCATGTTCTAACGTAATATATTTTTACATATCTAAATAGCTACCTGCAAGTAATTTGTGGAAACGATCTTGATTTTTTCTGTCATTGACATACTATACGTTGATGGAAAGCTTAAAGGTGTCTGTGTAAATGATTAATATTAATATTGCACATTGCACACACGTCAATAATAACATTGTTAAACTACTAAAATTTAATTTTGCAATTGCATGATCCTTATAGTCATTACTAGGCTAGCCATACTAATTAGTGTAAGTCAGGTAGATCTATGATTTTATTATGACATGAATATGTTGAATATACCATAGCATAACGGCACATGTTAATACAGTATTACTCGTACTCTGGTACATACAGGTATCCATGATAAAAGTTCATAAACTAAACAAATAAGTTACCTATTTAAACTATTTATAGTACATAGTAAGACAATAATTACATATTAATTGTATCTACCAATTACATTTAATAGCACACACTAATAAGCTCGTGTATGTTTGATTAAATTTGCTCATATGTAAACTGAGATTGGCAAATCAGTGCTCAAGCGCTGTGACTGAACACGAAGGTTATTCCTTTATTAACATTGAACTATATGATTCATTTGATTTTAACATAATGCTAGCTAATTACCAATCTTTACTTATATCAATATGCTTTTCTTTCTAAAAATGAATTCGATCAATATCAATACAATCGAATTTTTAACTAACCTTTATTATTATTCCTATGATGTGAGTGATCATCTTGTGAAAAGAACGCCTAGTATTTGCTTAAAATCTTACATATTTAAAAACAGAATTTTCACTTAACCTAGAATGTGTTTTATGCATCATGAAGTCAGTAAACTAACATTTAGAAGGTTATTAATACTTATTTTCTTAAGGTACATTTCTACATGAAAAGTACGCAGGCAAACAAATGCGTTGATATTGAGTACATGGTTTTAACAATGTAGTCTGTATTTGTTTAAACATGATTTTTTTTGCTTTACAGGTTAGTTGCTACTGTTGTGGTGTATTTAAGAAATGAAGCATATTTTGACTGTCCTACGGGCAGTTATTACCAAATGTACCTGTATGGACTGATGTCAATATTATTCGTCCTTGTACTCACGGATGCACTCGTGTTGAAAAACAGCATGACAGGACACATTATGGATCAACCTGCCCGTATCAAAGTTGTGCCATTCGTTTATATTAGGTGAGTTGATTTTGAATGAGAAAATGTTAATTCATTTGATTAAAATTGTATACAGAAAAGGGATTTTGAAGAATAACGATTTTTTGTCTTATTGTTACTTTTTTAGGTTATTTTTTGAAGTTTTAGATATTAGTTGGAATATTTATGGTACAATTTGGGCTTATGGATACGATTTCCGAATTTGTCCAGACGCTCCTGAAGCTTTGGCTTTTATGAGAAGTAATTACATTTCTTTTAATATTAATTTGTGCTTAATGGAAATACAAAGATTTATATTGGTTGTTTCATTTTTTGCAGGATTTGTTATATGCAATTGGATTTCCATAGTTGTTCTTTTCTCGTTTTTTATTTTCCTTTGGGATCCTCTTGGTTCTAAAAAGCCTTCAGAAGATGAAGGAGATCAGCATTGGAATTTCGAATTAGGGTTACCACACAGCGACAGAGCTCCGTATTGGGAAAGACGGTGTAGAATGTTCGGATGTTTCAGATGCGGCTGCAATTCTAAAAGAGCAAAAGATGAAATTGTCAGAGACAGTTTTAAAGAAGTCGGAAGTAATTTTTTAAACATAAAACTTGCATACAGTATACACAAGTTTTACAATTAAAAATGTTTGGCTATCAGGAATCTGTTTCAATATCATTAAAAAATATTCGAAACAATTGATAAAAACATAGTTGGCCAAATAATGACAAAAATTATTTAAAAACTATTATTTCATTTGACAATTTCAGAACTGTTTGGGTTCATGTTCAGCGAAGAAAATTTGGTGGCGACTGATGTAGCAGCAGGTTGGTCTGGTTGCTCATGCTGTCTATAATATATTAAATATGCATCTAAAGGTATTTTTAATACAATGATGATTTATTTTAGGTTTGGTTGCTCTCTACTATAAAAGTATTAAAATGCTGGAAAAAGAAGAAAAGATAGAATCTTCCAAGAGTAGTTTTAACAATAATACTCCAGTAACTTGCATTTGTCGAAACAATGTATTGATTCCAATAACGAAGCAACCTATACCTCATGAGAATTTCCCGGATGTGATTGCATCTTCAAATGACATCGTTTTAGTCGACCATTTTCTCAGCTTTATCCACGGGTGCTACGGGTGGCAGGGATTTCTTTTTAATTACTTCAGAAAAAGTGGAATTCAAAGACTGTGGAAGGGAATCAAGTGCTGCGGATATTTCCAGTGAGTTCAGTGTTTGCCAATGTCAACTACTATGAATTTACCATTAGGGAAACAAATCCCAGATTCTAATATTTTTGCTGATATTTTGTTTACTCAATTTTAGAAATCAAGAGACTGTTATAGAAGGAGATAATTGTTGTCTGTGCAGCACATCTGCACTTAAAGAAACGACAAAAGTCGAAGAAAAGGATATAATTTTCGTTTCATTTAAGAACAATTTATTCGAACCACCGTTTTATATTGCAGTGGACCATAAGACTAAATCCATTGTTGTGGCCATCCGGGGAACGCTTTCTTCACAAGACTTTGTAACCGATTTTACAGCTTGGCCGACACCAATGGAAATACCCGGACTTCCTCTAACATATAAAGTATTATCATAATTACTATGCCATAATTTCTAATAATATTTAGTATATCTCTATTCTTCTATGCAGCTTGACTTATGCGTACAAATATAAACTTTTAATTTTTTCAGGCTCATCATGGAATGATTCTTGGGGCCTTAAATGTAAAAGCCAAATTAGATCAAATGCACATCCTTGAAAATTTGAAAAGGAAACATCACAATTACAATTTAGTATTCGTTGGTGAGTAATTAATTGTATTAGTAAATCAATCTAAATTGCGGCTATTATTTTTTCTTCCTAATATAAATATTTGATATACATACACAAAACAGATAACTCGTTTTCAGATTTGATCTATCATAAAATAAATATCATTTAACTTTTCTTTCTTAGGCCAAAGTTCCGGAGGAGGAATAGCTACAATTTTAGGAATGATGATGTACTTTGATCATCCTACCTTGAAAGTTTATGCTTACTCTCCCCCTGGTTAGTTCACTTTAAATTAATTTTGTTCCTTTTGCCCCAATCTTGCAATTCCGTTATACATGCATATTTCTTAAACCCATATATAATATGTTCAATATGTGACACGAATATCTACAGGAGGACTTTTAACATCTGAAGCAGCCAAGTTTTGTGAAAAGTTCACAACAACTGTAACATACGGTGATGACATTGTAGCTTGTCTCACTATCCCAGCATTCGCTCAACTTAAATCTAAAGTTATAGAAGCCATAAACGAATGTCGTACTCCAAAGGTATAAATAAATAATATTCAAGTCAATTATTTCACGTTAGTACTATAAATACAGATTGGTTAATTTTATGATTGTCTACATTCATATTGGAAACTGGGTGTATTTGTTAAATAGTATCAACTCCTTATGGGATATTGTTGTCTGCTCATGAAGAAATTGCCTGAAGTCGAGTTTGCCAAAGAAGCTCCTGTAGAAATTACAGACATTGATCCGGACATCCATGTAAAATATATTACAAATTCTTTGATTCCTTAATAACCAACGTAGATTATAATAAATAATTAATTGTATACAATATATTGATGTAAAATATATAGATATCATTATCTATGTTTGATTATTGCATTTGCAGATTACTCCAGCTCCTTCGCCCGATGAGTCCCTGTCCATCGATATTCAGAAGGCTACAATTTATTGTCCCATGTACTTACCAGGGCGAATTTTGCACATCACAGAACGAAAAAGGTAGCTTTCTATAGAATGAAAGTACGAAATTATAAACGACAGTACAAATTACAGATAAAACTAAACATTTTTTTTGTAGATGGAGGGATACAGCAGATGGACCACGTTGGCAATTGAAATGGGCCGAAAAAGAAGACTTTGAAGAGATAAAGATATCACCACGGATGTTTGCAGATCATTGGCACTACAGAATGGAGAAAGGCTTGCAGGAATTCGTCATTGCAAATTGTAGAGAGGGTTTTAATGCTCTGCACAATTTATAATTGATTGCAAAACGGAAATAATCTTCAAAGAATTTCAAATCTTGACTTGTTGGCAGACATTTACATTTTGTAGACATAATATTTGTTGTTATCTCGTCTTAAGGTCACTATGTAGCATGATAGAAATAGATTTCACAGTCAATCACTTATAGATGCATTATAATATAGTTTCAACTTAGTTAATCTAATCATTGTTTTTCTTGTTGAGTATAATAAATAATAAAATTATAATCTAATGCTTTTTGTCGTAAAAAGATAATTATGTATCAGTGTAAAATAATATTCATGGTACGCAAGATTATTATATATCATCAGTTTCCATGTATGTTTTTTCCAGTATGGATAACCTAACAGGGGAAAAATTAATTTCCTTTTTATTAACAAATAAATGACTGCCATACATACAAATTGCAATATGATAGCCACAAAAACTCAGCTTAATTAATTAAGAGTTAAAATTTCAGGTTTAATAGATTGATTGTACATTAAACATTAAATTTAAATATGACTGTTAAAAATTTCAGTATGTTGATTATGAAGGATGCAAATGATTATTTAAAACAGGAAATACATCCTTTCATCGCTGACAATGCTAATTCAGTATCAAATGTCTTTTTGAAAGCTTCATTTTTTCTAAATTTTTCAATTCACGAACTTCTCTTGCTTTAATAAATAGTCCGACTAATTCTAAATGATTGAATTTGTATTCGGACGGCTCAAGTCTGGAATTGTTTGTTCATACTGATTACTTTTTCCAAATGAGTTTATTCAAATTGTTGTAATATTATTTTCTAGATAAAGAGATCTGGAATAGGACATGGAAAAAGTCGACATCTTATGGTATTCATGATTGTTGATGTCATTTCTCAAATGAAAATAAAAATTAATGACATAAAACATTTTACTAGCATAGTTTGCTGATATTTTCAGTTATAATTCTTTGTACGATATAATTGATGAAAGACATCTCTTAGAGTTTCTACGGCGGAAGTACACTACTTTTGGAACGACTTCACATGTTTCTCTTCGTTTTCACACCTATATTACAAATATATCGTTTTCAAAGTAGAAAAACCATCAGATACATCAGAAACGCAAATAGGAAATTATCAAGTGTACAGTACATACTGTATGCATAAAAACATTAAGACTGCATTTTAAAGTAAATAACATGTTGCAGATTTCCAAGTATAGAATTATCACGCTATTAACATGAACAGTAAAAAATTTATTGCATTCTATTTAACCAAGTTATCCGCATGTTAACAACGTAAGAAATAGAGAGAATCCTAAACGATTTTATGTACCGACATCAGTCAAACGCAAAGATTACTCACATCTTGCCGACTTAAATTTACTCTCTGACTGTGTAAGTAAAAATACAACCGACTCGGCTGACCTCTGAGCTGTTAAATACACCAGACACAAAAAACGAGTGAACACACGTCATATTATTAAGTAGCGACGAAGGAGCGGATTTATACGAAGGGTCTTCCATTCTGTCTGTCTGTCTGTCTGTCTGTCTGTCCGTCCGTCCGTCCGTC
>JAQFYB010006619.1:0-11934 GCA_034694085.1 Pogonognathellus longicornis
TCAGATAGAGAATTTAATTCTCTATCTGATACGATATTAGATGCAATTTTGAGGTTGGGGCCTATGTGGACTATACTCGGTCTAAGACTCACATATTGCAGTGATTACGCGTTTTTACAGGTGTTATGGTTGTGTAAGCAGAATTTGCCAAATTACTATCAGCTGTAAAGTTGTGTAAAGGAGCTTGATGGTGGCGAACGGTGTTTATTTTTGATACAAGCACGTATAAAATCCTTAATACATGTTTCAGGTGACGACATTGAGAAAGAATTGAAGATGAATGAAGAAATGACCGGGACGGAAGAAAATGTACAGAAAAGTGAAGAGTCAGAAGCAGATAAACCTCCAGCTTGGACATTTGGAGAATGGAAGGACATGGCTGTTGCAGAAGCTGAACTTATGGAGTACAGCAGTCGTCCTCCTTCAAGACCGCTCACACCACTGCCTCAAGATGTGGAAAGAGAATTCGAAGAGGAAGAATGGGAAGAACTGTGCGCTATTCCTTTGGTAAGCTGTTTATATGCACTCAATCTAATGGGAGAAGGAGGTTACAAAAGGAAGGATGAAACCAAGAAATCTGAGCATACTAATAATGACACTTTTAACAAGAAAGACAAGAAAAATAAAAAAAAGCCTAGATGTCAAACCAAGGTACCTCATTCAATTGATTATTACTGGGTATCATTGACATTTTGTACGGTTTTAGGTGAAATACCTAGTTGTTTTTATCCATTATTTACTTTTTTTTATTAGGTTGTTCTTCGTCGACTTCCACCGACCATGACGGAAGGAGAATTTTTGTCTATTATGTCCCCATTACCTCCCCATGACTATTTCCACTTATGCAAAGCAAATAGACCATGTAAGACCAACTCGTAATATAACAATAAAGTATTACGTATTAGCTAGGTGTTTCTTCCTAGAGAAATTAATCAATTGATTTTGTTTATTTCACAGGCTCCTATGAAAGAACTTACGTTGTGATTAACTTCCTTAGTGAATTAGATGCACAGGATTTCGTTGAAAAATACCATGTTTGCATATATTATGACAGTAAAGGAAATGAGTATACATCGGTGTGTCATTTAGCTCCTAATCAGTCCATTCCAAAAGAAATAGACAAACCGGACCCATTGGTAGGAACGTTTAGAGAGCATATAAGGTACAAAGATTTTCTGATTATGTACGAAGAAGAGCCAGAGAAATTGTTTGCTGTTCCGGTTAGTGAAGATGGACCCATAACACCAGAAATGATGGCTGAAGAGATTGAATTAAAATACAGAGGAAGTAAGTTGAAATATTACATATGCATAATAAATATAATATACATCCTTTAGATACATAAGTAACATAAGTGTGTGTTGTTCAGATTTTTAAAAACGCTCTATTTTTACCAACAGTACCTCAATCAACTCCTTTACTGGATTGCATTAGGGACGAAGCGATTAAATCAAGTAAACCAACTTATACAAGTTACAAAGACTCTGGGTTTTCGAAAAAATCGTGTATGGACAAAATGCGAACCATTAAAAAGGTCAGAATTAGTATATTGACTCTTTGAACATTTTTTATTATATTCTGTATCTTAACATATTATATGGATGGAATAGTTTGAGACTTTACACTTCAAGAAATAGCATGGAGCAAAGCATTGTATTTTCTTGCTATTTTCTTACTTCAAAAATTTTACTTTACCCTCTTTCATTGAGAAATTGCAAATAAATTAAATTAACATAACATCAGGCTTAAGTTAATTTAGTTAAGCATTGTGCCACAGTAAAATCATTATAGTATTTATTGACTTGCCATATTTTATGTGTTCAATTAATAAATGATTTTAAAATTATAGGATAAACGAAAAGAACGCCGTGATCGGGAGCGCAAGAAGAAAAGAGATAAAGAAAGGGAAGAAAGTGGCAAGAAGTACCTTGGCGAAATTAAAAGAGATTCTACTACAAGCTATAAAAATCAGGTGGTGTAAAGTGTTTATTAGTATTCTATTGTATTAGAATATTAATATGAGCTAGGTTCATGCTAATCTTTATATATTATTCTATGAAGGAATCGAGTGGTACTGCCGGTAAATCAGAAGTAAGCGAAGCGGCTGCTAGTACGAAAGGAAAAGGTTCAAATAATGATATCAATGAAAAGGATAGCTGGGGGAAAGAAGCAGTAGAAACGAATTCAACGAAGGATTACAAATCTGCTAAAGATAATAAGCCAAGACCGCCTTTTCCAGATAAGAAACCTCGTACTTTCAAATCATCAGAACTTTCAAATAAAGGAAAAGATAAGACAAGGTGGTCGGAAAATAACGCTCTTAGAACTCACCACGATGATGAATTGTCTTCGAAATCATTTGATAAGAAAGGCACTAGTTCAAAATTAGATAAACCTATTAGAAGATCATCATTAGTATCAGAAAAGGATGTACGTAATAAAATATCATTAATTCCAGAAGTAACACAAACAAGTTCTACCAGTGATACAAAACCAACTACTTTATCCTCTACTACCGTAGACATTAAACCATCCACTGACACTAATTCATCGGCAGCTGAAAAGGAAACGGTTAGTCAATCCAAACCCGATTCAGCAGCTGCACCTTCAACTTCGTCATCTGGAAAGAAAATAGTTGTGAGAAAAGTTATAGAAAATATGAGAAAGGTCAAAAGTGAAGAAAATGAAGGTAGTTCGAAATCATCTGCCGATTCAACTACGGGAACTTCCGCTCCCAAGAAAAGTGTGTCATTGAAAAAGGTTACCCCTTCTCAATCCAAGGATGAAACCAGGCTGAAAGTCAACAGTAGTGAAGATACAAAGGATGCTCAGGGTGATTGTATTCCTGATAAAAAAATCATCCGTTTCTAATAAAAATGATTGTGTTAAAGATGGGTCCTCAAGTAGTTCGTAAGAAAAATAAAAATGAGTTAGGAAAGGGCGACCCGATTTACAAAATCGACCAGGTAGTTTACGTTCAGCCACCACAAAATCACGTGAAAGCAATGCAAATGAAAACGGGAATGATAGTTCTGTGAAAAAGGAGTAACTAACTACTCTTACATGTTCAATTATGATATACGAGTGCTATTTTAACATTAGTATATTGTAATTGTCACCGACATTGAATCACGTGCCCGACAGTTTCTGCTGTCTAAATGATATTGGTTATTGAGTATTCTGATTGATTTGTCATAACTCATTCTAGTCTACCATTCAAAAAAATTTGTTGTAAGAATTTGTTGTATGAATAGTGAATTATAAAACATTTTAATCGTATAAAAATAATTCACCATCGTCACCATTTCATTAATATTTCAGTTATTCTAGTACAAAGAATGACGGAACGAATTAATATTTTACAGTAACAGTCAACGCGACCTTCCTTTTCTTATGCGTATTATTCTTAGATGTGGTATAATTCTTCTTCTTTCGCTTCTTTGCACCTCCATTCAGTCGGAGTACAAGATGGAGTGTACTTTCCTTTACTGGCACTTTACATTCCTTTCCTTGTTGTAATGACAATATCCGCCCATCTTCTAACTGCTTACCAGCAAAAATCAATCTTTGCTGTACAGAAGGAATCCCTAAGGCATTACATTTAAAATATAAGGATAATTATTATAATAATCTCATCTAATCCAATGTCGACTGAATATCATTAATGATGCTATATTATTACACTCTTTATCCTGAATCTTAGCCTTCAAATTTTCTATAGTGTCAGATTGTTCGACTTCTAGTGTGATCGTCTTCCCCCTGAGGTTTTTCACGAAGATTTGCATCTTGATACTACAAAATGACTAACAATTATCAATTTTTTATTATGAATAATAATATTTCCTCTTAATTTTAAACATTATGTAAAACTTTGGTTAAGTAATACGTACTACATCTCTTAAATTACTTCATATTTTATGAATGCAGCATAGCAAATAAAATACTTATATTGATATCGCACGAATTTTTTGGACCTCAAAATTATTTGTACTGTGAATTAGAATTTAAACTAATTTTTATGCTCGAATAAATCTCTAATAGATAAAAGTATGAATATGAATGCATCAACGTGAATTACTTGTAGTATGATAAACTTAATTATTCTCCCCATTATAACCAACAAAACAGCATTAATACATCCGTCATTTTCTGGGCAACTAGTAACCTGTGCATATTTTTCCCCAACAACTTTGTCAATGTTTGTAACTAATCCTAAATCGCTAACATTTACTTCAATAACTGTGCATTTAGTAACGACGAGCCTCAAACTCGTGTACATAGCTGAACTTGAATTTTTCGACTTATTAAATGGTAATCCTATCGGCATCGGCCGAATAAATCTCGAACTTGGGTGGTTTACGGGGTAAATCTGTCTCCGACATTTGTAAATGTAACTTTTGTTACAATTCGTTTCCAGGCTTTTCTTTTAGATTAACCAGTTTTGATAATGCGAAATACTTCAGCCTTAAGAAAGGATAACCGTAATAGTACATAAAATCGTAAAATTTGTATACATTTTACTTTGATATTTTTCCATAATTGCATGGCTCAAATATTTTGCAACATCCGGGATATTAAGTACATGTCTAGTGTCTACCTCATGTTTTGAGTTTGCCCTCCCTCTGAAACCAAATCCTGGCTACCCCTTTGGTTTGTTTATTGTTGGTACAAATGAGTATAATCTAGCATTACACAAAGGGAGAAAACAGGGAGTAAATTTAGGCCACAACCACAGCTAAATTAATAAATTTTAATGTATATTGAACTTTTATGACCGTAGCAATTTATTCTGGGGGAAGGGATTCATGTTTACGCAGTGCACCCCCTTAGCTACAAGCCTGGTTACAGGTATACGCGTTTATAACAACCGCAGTTTGGCAGTCCATGGGGGGGGGGGGGGAATTAATGATGAGATGACTGTTATAATCTTTTAGTTGATTTGCACGACTGGAAACTGAAAAAGCACATTAGAATCCATACGAAAGACGCACAAATGTAATAATAATTGTAGCCTTCTCTCGATTCCTCAGTTGGAAAGACCACGAGAGAAATATCATGGCAGTTTGTAACGCTACAAATATGCGAAATGCCTTTCAGATATCCTATGTTTCGGAGAGTTCACGAAAAAAAAAACTGGAGAATAGCAATATAAATAAATATTCGGTTGTAAATTTAAACTTAAATTTACTTTAAAATATAAAATTCAATTTTAAAGCGTCGAAAGACCCTTTACTCTTTACTATGGTTAAAATATGCAAATTAAACATCATTTTTAAAATTGTCATATGTATCGAATGTATAAACACAATATGTTACTAAACACTAAATATTGATAGGGGAGAACCTTAACTTTCATTTTATTTACTCACATCACATGCCACTTTCCCCATCGGTGAGACAAAGGGGAGAGTTCGCTCGAATAAGTTGCCATCCATATGGCCGCCACATATACTTGATTGTAATGTACTGTGATGCACTATGAGCATTTTGGACATCCCATGAATTGTAAATTAATTATTTTTATGCTTATAAAAATGAAAATAACTACTTAAATGCTTTTCCCCCAACTACGTTCGAATTATACAATTGATTGATAATTGAGCAATCTGCAGCTCATAGAAGAAAAGTAATGCTGAGAAACGTACCTGAGTAAAAACTAAGTAAAAACAACTACAACGTCATCACTCCTACCTAATGCCTACAGTTTCTCCTCTTTTACATAATATCCTGGACGGATAACTAAGGAGCCTGTCTCGAACCGAGTCCGAAAATTTGGAACCCTAACCCGACCCGAACCCTAATAATAACCTCTTAGTTAGGCTTCGTTGTTTGAAAATATTTTTTTCCCGAAAAGGAACTATTTTTTACTGAAATCGTTATCTCACATTTATTTTTCAATCTATTTTATAAGTCAAAATATCTGCTGGTTTCTTCTTTTAAAAATAAGGTCACCATAAAGTAATTATACCATACTTTGTAATATGGGGGGGGTAGAACCATCTCATTAAAGCTACGCGAACTACCACTACACAAAAACTGATGTGTGACAAAAACGCAGGAGACAATCTTTCAATTATTATATTTGCCATTGACTCAAAATATTTTATCATTTTTTCTATTTAACTATTGCAATTAGGAACGTTATTTCAATTAACAATATTAAATAAAATGATGATTTGAGATCCTTGTTGAACTGTAAACGTAAATGTATGTATATTTTATGAGTAATTGAATTAATTACACCTTATGTGTTTCACGGATGAGTTTACGATGCGGTGGCCGTAAGAAAATAAATGTTGGAGGTTGAAATTGTTTAATTTTCAATTCTGTAATCTGTATAATATGCTTTTATTTTGCTTCGAGCCAAGTCTCTACTTGTTTCCAAATATTATGTTCGGTTTCAATGTTAACAATTTTGCGATACTTATAGTTCATCATTATCATATTAATAATATAATAGTATTAACTGTAGGTAGTAATTATATGATGTCGTATAAGTATAATAGGACACATCTCTTTGTCGCTTTTATATCAAGACGATATTTCGAGTACACAGTAAGTACAAGTACAACAATATTTTTTAGTTAGTACGTTTTACAGCGTAATAATATTCGGTTCATTTCAGGAATACATGAGACGATCATATACAAAGACAGACGTAATGATACAATATATTATTATTGTAGTCTTAGTTAAACACGTAAGTTTACAATTGACTAATAAGAATTAAAGTACAATAAACAAGTGTTGAAACAACCATATATTTTCAAAAGTCGTCTTTTATGGTAAACAAGTGTGAGAATAAAATACGATCAAGGAGCAACGTATTAATTATGCATTTAGGATTTGGTTTGAGTGTTGTAGCTGCAGCTCAGGGAGAAAATACAAAACCCAAACAACTTTTGGTCTTTCGAAAAGATGAATGTTGACAAATTATGTTCTAGAACGAATTTCCCCAGCAATGTGCCGGCTGATGCTGACAACGAAATAATTTTACGTATTATACACTCATACTTATACACCTAGTATCGTAATAATAATATTGAGAGAGATAAAGAGAGGAAGAGGAGACTAAGTAGACGCAACAACTCTCTTTCTCTACATGGGAACATTATCGAACAGGAATGAGACAGATTCTCCGTTGTGGGTCCGTCTGATTGCTTCAGCAATGATCAGCGAAATGTCGATACGCTGCAAAACAAAAATTCCAAAAGTCAATTCTCAATAACATTCATTCCATTTTCATTGCAACAATGACTCAAATAATCAAGGCACCTGTATCTTAGGACACTCCTTCATATGCTTTTCTTGCGGAATGGTATTTGTCACAACGACTGCTTCAAAACAAGCATTGTTAATTCTGGATATAGCGGGACCAGAAAAGATGCCATGCGTCAAAATCGCATAAACCTTGGTCGAACCTGCCTCTAAAAGTCTATGGACAAAACAATAAACACCAATTAGATTTTCATAATGTAATTTCACATTTTTTGTTTAAAAACATGTCCTCGCCCTCATACATCATTGCACGAGTAGCTTAAAAATGCTACAGTAATTCTGTTAATATTATTGAATAGTGTTAATTTCAATGAATGTATGCACACCCATTGAAATAAAAGTATTTCTATTCCAGTAATACAACATTCAAAGACTTTAAACTTTTCTATATGTAACAATACTGTCAATGCAAACAAAAAGAAGATAAACCCAACATAAAAACAGGTTACATTTTTAGTATGATACAACTACTGAGACTGACACCCACACACTACCTTCTACCTGCGCATGTAAATATCACATTCATATTTGACGTAATAGAATATAATTATATTATAGCACTAATGCAAAGTGCGCATTAGTCGGCAAGAAAAATAACCTTATTATTTGTTGACATCAAAGAAATTGCGGATCAAAGCGGAAAACGGGGGAATGTATGTAACAAAATGTGATTAAGCAAAGTAGGAAATGAGGATGTTTTTAGCTGGGGTGGGTATCCGGGTGCAGAAGCTGGCAGCCGGCTACGATTCTAAGAAAACTGTGTGGGGACATAAGTGAGTTGCTGTGATTTGTGGAAGACTGTGCTGAGAATTATTCCTTTGGTAGTCATGATATGATTAGTTGGTTTGAGTTTGAGTATAGAAACAAGAAGACGCTTACTTTTCTGCAGCATGACAAATGGTGCCGCAAGTATCAGCCATATCGTCAACAAGAATAGACACTCTGTCTTTGACATCTCCTACCAACACCATCGAAGCAACTTCATTTGCTTTCTTCCGCTCCTTGTGGATCAAAGCAAACTCAACATTCAATCGATCTGCGATGGACGTCACTCTGTAAAACCACAAACAACGTCAGCTTCACAAAAACATTTCAAATTTCAATACAAATCTTTCATTTTCATTTCTCCAGCCCGCAAAAATAGCAACAAATGCCTCAATACAACTATCCAACTCGAACAAGTCGCTCGGGGCCGAGCTCTACAACTCCAGCTCAAAAGAACAGATGAGACTACGACTTTAAAGCCAGACACCCACACAACACAACTCACTCAATTCTCTCAAAGCACTTATTGATCTGTTTACAACTCAAACTCACTTCTTGTTCTTGCTATTGCTACACACAGAATCTCATCGTGGGCAGTCAGGATAAAAAGAAACATTACTTTGTACTATAATATAATTCCCTTCTGTTTTCAGACTTTGATCATAATTCTCTACCTACGCTTTGAATTCATTATCATACAAAGTCATAACTAAATTGAAACTTCAAACCAATCAAAATCACCAACCAACAAACAAACTCTTCGAAACCACTTTATTTAAATGTATCTAATGTAGCAGAAAATGAGAGCAAATATAAATTCAATCTGTTTTATGAAAATATTCTTTATAGTTTTCCAATCGTGTTCTACTTTAGTTTATTCAGAGTTTTTGCATTGCAAAGTGCTTTTGTTGTATTAGGCAATACTTAATGGCCGTCTATAAACGAAAGCAAGTACTAACACAATATTAAGAAATAAATAAAGTAAGATTATTTTAGAACTATGCATCAACATGTAATTTGTATTTTTGACTTACCGTTTGGCCCCACCAGCGTCAGGTGACACGATGATAGCGTTTGCCCACTCAGGGATGTTTTCCTTGATCCACTTAAGGACCGCAGGCTCTGCATACAAATTGTCAACCGGGATGTCAAAAAATCCTTGGATTTGAGACGCATGCAGATCCATTGTTATGATATGATCCGCCCCAGCAACACTCAACATGTTTGCTACCAACTTTGCACTTATGGGAGCACGACTCTATGGAAATAATATCTCATTAAATCAACAATTAATTTCTCACACATCCATTCTCATCCTCATCCTCACCACCAACCACAAAGACTCCCCCAAGGACACATCCCATAATTTACTACAACCCCTTGGACACATGCAATAATAAATAATAAATAATACTGATATTTCAAAGGAGCCTTCTCCTTGTGACACGCAATCAGGTCCTTCTACTACTCATACTTCGTAAAAATAATTCCCCCCACCAACCAGACACACAGTCCACCAACATAACATACCCCACAATATAAAACTACTGACTGGTGCACTGTATCTCCATACTTCTCACTTACAAGTACGTGTAAATGTAGTGTAAATGTACACAGAGTTCAAATCAAAGTAAAGGTAAAATATTATGCAAATCTATTTTTACTTTAATTATTTATATACAACAGGCCATTCCCGTCCAACCACCGCATTATTTCAACAGTGTATAATACAGATAAATATTATTACAGTTTCTAAATCAACATTCCAATCGCTTTTAACATACACAGAATCGCAATACAAAACTATATTAGATATAAATACATACTATGATCAAAATACTATTATGCTATCTCACTCATTGTTAACTGCGCTCAAACACAGTAATAAAAATAAAAAAACACCACTTTCAACTTGAAATACCTACTCAAAATTAATACAACATTATCATAGGTTTAAAACGGAAAATAATTGTTTGGTAAGCTTAATCTTACATTGTACTTCAAAATAAAACATAAAATGTGCGAAAATAAGAACAAAATCCTAAAAAAAATTGTCAAGTTCAAAATTCTCATTGATATACAAAGACATTAAGATTCCAAGTAAAAGTTAATTTACCAAATAATTAATCGCTCGTTATTAGTAAACGTATTTCAAGTTCAAATTGGTCTAAGAGAATTACAAAATGTAACAATGCGTTACCCTTTGCTGCGTATTTAAGATTTTAGCTCAATAAAAAATATTTCTAACGGTCTAAATATTTTTCTAAAGGCATCCTTAAACTAAATTCAAACACATACCTATATTACACACTCATCCCCAACCACAGCTACAGCAACATTATACACACATACGCAAACAGAGCATAATTTGAGAGCAACACCAAATCCAAGTGTTTCACATAGCGGATTTTTAAGAGCGAACTAATTAGTACTGTTTTAGTTGCGGAGTCGTTTAGCCAGCTTAATGCATTAATTAAACGTTCAGCGTAATTTATAATGCCCTATTACTGTCAACAGGCAATTCTGTTGGTATAGCTACAAACTATTAACTAACTACCAATTCCAAACATAGTAATAGCATTAACCATCCGTATCTCGAGCAAAAGAACAGAATTCACAAGACAAATCTACACTGTCATCATTTTAAAGACCAATTTTACAAAGAAGATTAAAATGAAATTCTTAACAACATCCTAAAAACCATTTCTATTTTAGCGATTATTGGTATTAATATCAATCTGCCACCCAAAATTATTTTGCAATTATTCAGCTAATGTCTTTGAAATGTGTGAAAACCATTTTTCTGGTAGAGTAGTCTATTTAGCACATTTCTGTGCACATTGCATTACATTACACAATTATACATTGTATTATGTCTGACTTGGACGAGTATCTATAGACTGAGATTGAGTACTCTTTATAATCACTCTGAAAATCACAGGTCATGGAAAACCTAACTCCACCACCGCACCGAACATCCAGGAAAAAAATGCAATTTGACAAAACCTACTAACAACTAATAGAAAGCCTCAACACATTACTGCACTCTACAAGCCAAACCACATGATTCTACAACAAAGCATAGCATTAGTGCATTGCATTTTTATTAAGTTTCTACAGGCAGTGTGGCAGTTGCAAGCTAATCGCATGAGATTCCCAATGATACCCCTACAAAAACAGTTACTGTTTTATGACATTGCATTCCTGTAATCTTACATAACAATAAGCTGTTGTTGCGTATAGATGCTCGTTACTTTTTGTTAGCAACAGCAAGAATAAAATCTCCACAATTGCACACATTTGTGAACGTATTAAGGTAAATTTCATTATTAAGGGCGACGAAACATCCACTAAAATGCATTACAAAGCACATGAGACCACGAATACAACAATTTTATTGAGTGTACTGCACTTTATAAGGTTTCTAGAATTCGATTTAATTGAAATATAAAATATGTATAGGTATCACATACTACAATTAGTGTGATTGAACTTTTAGCATTTATATAGGCAGTAAGTAATAATGGAGCTCTAAATTCTAACATCTAATGTTTATTTTACGTGACATCCATTGTGTGACTGTGTCTATACAAATGTAATATACGATGGACAACATAAAAAATAGTGCTGTGTGTGTGAACCACCTTTTCTACTTCGATTCATACAACCCAACCACCATATCAACTAACCTAATGACCTAATTTATTAATTTCCTGCCCTGCCAATTAAATCACACGACTGGCATCTGAGTAATGCAACCTGATCCATCATTTCCACAACGACAATAATGTTTTTGTAAGCTGCTATTAATTTAAATTGAATGAGCTAGAAGAAGAACTGCAATCTTCATTTTTGAAAATTAAAACAGAAAATAAACAAATTATTGCGGGA
>JAQFYB010006620.1:0-11932 GCA_034694085.1 Pogonognathellus longicornis
GACCCGAACCCAACCCTAACCCGATAGGGTTGGGCCAACCCTAGGGTTTCGGGTTGGGCTAGACGCTCTAGTAAGTATATATTACAGAAATTGTGCCTAGGTAGGCATATATTCTAGAATCAGTACGCTGTACGTCATCGGACGGTCACTAGAATTGGTTTCAGAGTGAGTGGATCATATTATGAAAATGTGACATGTATTTTGGTATGCACGAATGCGGATGTGTGGGAATTAAAGAAATCCTGTGGTAATTATTTGGGTGAGTTCTGAGTTGTGAACGGCTGTAGTTGGATATTGCGGTGAGTGATGGTCAAATTAGTTGTGGACGTTGTAAGTTGTAACTGGACCGGCGTCTTTGTCAGTCGAAAAATGTGAGTTATTCTGTTAGTGGATGTTTGCCATAAGCAATGCTATCACTATCATCATTCGCTATAGGACGGGAGTTGAGATGGGACAGGAGATGATAATAATATGAGATTGTTACATGCACAGTGCAGAGCCGTATGAAGGCAGTGATAATATGTGAGTGAACAAGGAGTATTGCAAGTGAATAGGTAAACATCCTTTAATCGTAGTGCTATGGTATGTGCCTTTGGATTTGTATGTGTGAGTGCACAGGACATAGGAAAGCCTTGTATGAAGTGATTGTATTTGAGTGATAGGAAGAAAGAGAGAGAGCGCGGACACACCCACACAGAAGGAGAGAATAGCAATGACAAGTCCAATGTCAATGACAAGTGATGTGAAGAGACGACTTGGACTCAATGTCAGTTGTGTGATTTAGGAGCACAATGCGTTGAGTAGTGCATTTCGCATAACAAAAGAGTTGCTGTTTTCTTGGATGTTGAATAACTTGAGGTTTTGTGAGATGGTCAGTGAGCCGCAGACGGGATAATGTTCACATGCTTATGAGTTACGAGTTACGAGTTGCGACTACGACTTGCATGCGTGTGGAGCAGAGAGTGGGTTAGACTGTGTAGAGAGCGTGTGGGGCAGAGGAGTACGTGGAGTGGTGTAGGAGAATAAATAAATATCCACACAGCACAAGAGTCCAGGGTTGAAAGGAGCAAAGGAGGAAGAGCGTTGTAGTGGATGGAGCTGTTAGTGCTGTATTTTGGTGTAGCTGTGAGAGTGAATAGGAATGTGTGGTGTGGAACAACAAACACGATGTTTGCTGAGGATGTAGTCGTGTAAGTTAGTCAGCTACGAGATTCAGTGAGAGATGATGATCTTTGACAACAGTCTGCGTGCAAGTGGAAAACAAGCGGAGGTTTTGTTGTGTGGTGGTTGGGATTGGGACATGGGACTGGGACATGGGATGAATGACGGACACAAAAGACGAAGCTGTTCGGAAGATGGGTTTAGATAGGGACACAGCCTAGAACTGAAAGAAAGAGTCGACAGGACGGAGGCAGCTTGACAGAGCGAAAAACAACTTGCCCTCCTCGTCATTCCAACCAAGAACAAGATGCAACGGTCGGCAAGTCGCTCCACCGGATGACCATGACCATCAAATCACAACAAACCAACTCCAATCTTCATCTCAAATGCTTCTCTCCCGTGTCCAGCTCCACTTCCAGTTAGTCTTCACCCAACACAACACAATCACCAACATCATCACTTCACAAACTGTCCCACTCCAAATTGCCCTTAGTCCGAACCTGCAATTCACAAACAATGATAACCCAATAACCCCATAATCCCTTCCAATCACTTCAAGCCACAAATTGTTTAATTCTCACTGATTATTTCATTGTAATCAATTTTTCTCTAAAGGTACATGTAGGTACTGCCAGCATACCTACATGTTGCAAAATGTGGAACTGTGAAGCTTGTACAGTGTAAAACAAATACAATTGTACACTGTTTGGCTCATTCATGCATTTGAGACGTTTGTAGAAATGACTCAAATATGGACATGGTTGGATTAAATGTGTTCAAACACAATTTGATATCGCATGTCATAGTGACTGTGAAGGATGGAAATGAAGAGTGAAAAGGATATACAGCTAGAGCTACTGCCATTTCGGATAAGACACATAACTGAACGATAGAATAAAAATGAAATGATTGGTGCAGCTGTTGGTGGAAACAAACTCAGCGCAGGTTGCGTCTTGTGTTGGTATCCCACAGACTGCTGTTGTATATGAATAATGCATGTGTCCATCAGATATAAAAGTTAACAAAAAAGAGTTGCTTCCCAAAATAAACGATCACCTTGACCCCCACCAAAGTTTATTCCACCTTTTGACAACGAATGTCGAAAAACAAAAATAAGTTTTAATATGTCTCACCTGTAAAAGGTGTGGGCATGTACTGTGTGGAAATAGGATCCATGACTATGACACTGAACTTGAGATGTCGGACTCACTTTTTGCTTGACCATTTGGCACGAACAACGAATCATGACTCCTATTTATACAATGTTAATTGCAAACAAATATGTTGAGTGTTTGGGGGAAGAGACGGAGTGTATTGATACATTATTGTCCATCTAACCTGTTCCTTACCCATTTTCCCATATTCTTTATTCACATTTGGTGCATTAATAAAATAATGCGTTAATGCTTAAAGTTTGGGTAACAACAGCTAGCAACTAAATATTTTACTGCTGTGTATCATTGTTTGGTTTCATTGTGGTACTGGTATTTTGTATGGAAACTAATAAGAGGAGCATTAGCGATGAAGGGAATGGTTGTATCCGAGTAGAGTGGATTAGTGGATGATGTCGCAAAAATGCGTGTGGAGTTAGAGGGATTTGTCGGTGTAAGGTGGATGTGGCAGTTTTTGCTATTGTAAATAATTGTGTAGTGGTTGTAAGTGTGGGGACGTGTGTATACTGTGAGTATGCACTGAGAACCTTAGGCAAATGTGTTGGAAGGACAAGAATTGAGAAAGGGGAGTGTGACGTGGATCTGGAGAGACTTTGGGGACAGTCATCAATCAAATGTTGGGGTCAGCACAACAGCAATTGTGACAGATGGCTCACATTCTCGATTCTATTTTCTCCAGGTCTGATGGTCGCTTCGCTCAATAATCTTTCTTGTCCCACAATATTTCTTCCTCATTTTTCACACCAGTTGCAGTTGCACACACATCTCAAACATCCTGCAGATATACACGCATGCACAGATATACACATGCACGCTATATCCATCCTATACATACGATAAGCACACAAGACGGATGATGAGAATGAGAAGTGAAAATCTTGGCAAGCTCCAGTTCACTCATTGTCAATTGAGACATGGAACTTCAACCGTCTCTGAAAGTCTTTTGTTTCTGGATGCAATCAGGGATCGTCTTCCTTAAACCCACCTTTAAATCCAACTCATAATACTTACGACACACATAGGAACAGACATGATGTGTTTCCCAACATTTAAATGCTACAAGCTGTATTTCATCTCCAGATTGTGCATTTACTATAAACCTGGATCTGTTGTTGACTGTAAAGCTTTCACTCATTTCTGCATAACTCTGACTTGACTTATTCATGTTCAAATTAATTTTCTTATTAGAAGAATATCATGCGAGCGATGCAGCAGCTATTTTTACGGTTTAGGCTGTGCAATAATACGCATAACGAAGCATTGAGCGAAAACATTAGGTTTTTAGCAGAAGCACTTTGTGTGTAATTAGTGTGCATGGATTTAATGAGTTGAAGTTGTGTGGGGCGAGACAGCGTGGTTTGGGTATTGATAATGGAAATTGTTGAGAGATCGTGTGGCATGACATTGATGACACGTTTGTGTGTGGATGTAGATATTGGCAAATGAGGCGATTAGATGTGTGTATTATGCGTGTAATAGATGCATTTGTTGGGATGAAAGTATGAAAGGGTGTGTCCGGTTGTGTGTTGCATCGTTGCATGTATGCTATCCCATCATCTACATCTATTCACCTTGTTAGCTTTAGCTAATAAATAAATAACTAGGTGCTAGTGTTACGCAACTCCTCAACATTACTCAAGTGTCCATATCACCACCATCATCAGTGCGTGCACTACAGGTGTATCGTGCAATGCACTCATCCAGTCCCGTCCCTATGTCCATGCCCCTCTTCCAAATACCATTCACTCCTTTCCCTTCTCCATGTCAATAGATGTAGCAATACATACATAGTTAGTTTCTACATACCATTTCCCTTCTCTTATACTGCTACACTTTTCCTATTCCTGCCACTCGTTGCAAAACCAACGCAAAACGACAAATGATTGATCCAACTCCATAAACCCGACTTCAAACATTTCTTTGCACATCCAGCCACACTGTGTCCCTGCAAAACACTAATATTGAACATTTGTCATATATTTTCATCCATTCGCGCACATAGACCGCTACAATAGCATTCAATTACTATACGATGCTTTCATAATTAGCATCAGCAAATATGACGAAGCGATTCAACTCAGTACAGACAGGACAACTTTTTGTGGCATAATACAGTAGATATAAAGTCTACATATTTCGCAGAGTTGGAACTGCTGTGTACATACATAGAAATGAGAGGTGTGTTGTTTGTTGTTGACCATTTGGATTTAGAATTAGAATGAAATGACTTGTGTTTGACAGACAGGGAGCGTTTTTATTTCATTTAAGCTTTATGTAAGGACAGACTGATGCGAGAGTGGCAGGTTAAATGGGAGTCGGAGTTGTGGTTGGCTATTTGCATTTGCATTGATTCCTCCATTCTCATTGTAATAATATTGGCTATTGTTGAAGTGTGGAACGTGAGGACTGTTGGAACGTTTGTTTGCATTAAATAGGAAGATGACGTCAAGCGACCAGAATTGAGTTAGCACGATGTCAGTGCCACTTGTGTTTAGGTAAAACACTTTTGTCAGAGTTTCGTAATCTCCACATTGCTGGCAGTCGTCTCTCATTTCTTGTGCCACTACTGGACCCACAATGCGTTGGGCTGTGGGCTGTGGACTATTAAAGTACGTGCATGTAATATTGATTGAGAGTCTATGAATGTGAAAACTGTACACTTACACAACTTGTACAAAAATAATGTTGTTACATTTATTGTGCTTGCTCTATTATGCAGTGCAGACCACAAGAAGCAACACAAGTTTGAGCAGCAGTCATTCAGTCAATGTTATTCTGAACTCTTAACTACAAATATTACGTTGCTCATGAATTCATAAAACCTTGACAAGTAAATTGAAATGAAAACTAAAAACATTCTCCATTGTCTTGTCGAATTCTGCTTCAATATTAGCTGGTCTTTCTATTCTAACAGTTCTCATTTGACAGTAAAACAAACGCCATTGTTCCACTTTTATGCATCTTTAATGGCACCTACAAATATTTCTATTATAATCCTTCCCTACAAACTACAAACTACAAACTACCACTGCAAAAGTTTTCATTTCATTCTATTTCTTTCAATGTTTCTGTCGCTTTTCAATGTAAGTGGAATAACAATATTCCTTCATATATTTTACAATTTGCTCTTTGTAGTTATAGGTGGAGACAAGACAATATAGCAAAGCTATTTCTCATAAATGCTTGAGTAAAGGGGTCTTC
This sequence comes from Pogonognathellus longicornis, assembly GCA_034694085.1. Taxonomy (NCBI): domain Eukaryota; kingdom Metazoa; phylum Arthropoda; class Collembola; order Entomobryomorpha; family Tomoceridae; genus Pogonognathellus; species Pogonognathellus longicornis. The sequence continues at coordinate 5,535 of JAQFYB010006620.1, forward strand.
GCCAAAATAATAACATATCCTTCAGTCAGTTTTAAATAAAAATGCTTGTATTTTACCATTCAATGAATGAAACTTCATCCAAGTAGGAAATTAACATGCAATAATCAGAGAACGGATTATTATTACAACTGCGGACGCAGCCAGCATTTGATCGCTGTAAGCGAAATAATTTTCCCGTCTATTCTCCGATTATTTATTTTCCCTTGAATTTGTTTTGTGTTTACTGTGATATGCACTGTAAAAATGGACATGCAATGAAAGCATGCATAGAATATTATTACAATAATATTGGAGACGAGTTGGTTGATTAGCGTGGAAATAAGATTGTGAAATTGATTTGTGTTTGGATGAGGCTAAGAGAGTAGCAAACTATTTGAGCAGATCATAATAATATCATGCTTAGGATATTCTCATAGTGGCATTTAATGCCAGTGAGCGCATTTGTTGTTAGACGAGACTGATTTGTTGGGAGAGAGAATGTGTATGATGGAGCGTGAAAGAAATCAATGAGTGACTCTTGCATGCACGAATGAATGGAGTGTGATTGGTGTGAGGAAGGCGACAGAAAAACAGTGAGTGGGAGACTGTGTATCTGTGTATGTGTGTGTCTCTCGTCTGAAATGTGAAATGTATGGGTTGATGGTGAATTGAGGAGAGGAGGGACGTGACAGGAGGTCGCAGTTGGGAACTGATGAATTTCTACAAGGAGTTGGCAGAGATGACTCGTATGAAGAGAATTGGCACAGGTGAGACTGCACTGGACAGACAGGATGACTGGATGAATATTTTGTGCTGATGATTTGCAAAGACTAATTGGCAGGGCAACGTTGCGGGCAAAGGCCCACTGATTAATTACTAGCTGAGAAATGCAAGAGCAGAGGCGGACTCGGCGGACGGATGCTAAGAGAGATTAAATTATTATTTGAGCAACGATGAGCTCGACTTCGCATATCGCATACGAATTTAAGGATTGCAAATGGAATTTGGGTTTTGTGGCCGACGAGAACAAGGGTTGGTCAATCAACTGAATTCGCAGACAATGACTATTGTAGTTGGAAGTGCGGTGGTGGTGAGACAGAAGAGTTGTTTGACTTCAGTCGCTTGACCATCGCTCCGAAGGACATCACATCACAATGGAGAGAGATTTTGACTTTCGGAAGAAACTGTGAGGATGCATTGGGTGAATACGAATGATGGGACTGTTGGTTGTCAGTAAGTAGTAGTAAAAGAGCGACACGAAGATATTTGTAGTGGTCAGAGCCAAAGCTGGCTGGAGAGCATCTGGAATTCTTATTCCGTGTCTGATCTCAAACCCATTCCATTATTATCTCTTTATAAGTCTCTGCAACACAATGGAAGGCACGGCTCTCGGCTGGGTTGCACAAAATCCATAATGTGAATGGAAGAACAGCAGGTCGTGTATAGCGAGCATGTCTTCGTCTAAGACTAGGAATGTCATGTCCACTTAATTCCAAGCATGCAGATGCATAATAAAATGAGCCACACATTATTATTTGTATATTCGCCCTTTATGCCTACTACACGCGTCCCGCACACAAGTCATCGCCAACCAATACTTTCTTAGTCCCAAAAATCCAAACCGAATATATGAAATGAGACTCGAATTTCAAAATTTGGGTCGTCTTTCGAGTTATCTGTCTTAGTAGGAATTGAGGCAAGGCTATAATGAAATTAATTAAGACTGGTACTAGTGCAACATGATGAGGTATAGCTAGGTGTATATTGGTAGAGGTGTATTTGTATTTGATGGAATGATTGATCTGAATTTGTTGCGGACACTTTGGGACTAATTTGTGCTGTTGGTTGTGTAGTAGTGGAGGACAAGAATTGGGTTCGTGATTTGGTTAGGGGCGAGTGGTGGAGGTTGAATTTGTTGAAGGAGCTAATTGTCGTTTTGTGTTTACACGGCGGAGCAAACAATAAGTCGACAATTGTGATAATGTTGTACGTGGTAAATAAATAAGAGCGGGATGGGATGAGGATCTTTGTGGTTGTTTTGATTCGGTTGCGTTTGCAGTTTTGTTCTGTGAGTTCGACATTGGCGTAGAATTGAATGAGACAGGAGAAAAGAGCATCTTTCTCGTTCTCGTCTGTCTGTCTAGTTGTTCTGACAAGAAAAGGAGGGATCTCCTAATTGACCGAAACGGATAAAAGTTGAAGGCAAAAGTGACATTCCCCTGCTGATCTCAATCTGATTAATCCCAGCTTTGGCTCAAGCTTAATTCTCCTTTGTCGCTTTCTCGGCTACAGTCCACAATCTACAACGGCCCACTCTCACCTCGGCCGACGTTCCTCCCACTCCCAATTCTCGCTCTGCTCCCACCCAAACCCAACACTTCCTCAGTACTTCTTTCCGGAAGGACTGAGATACCTAGCAGTTCCTACCTGGACGTCTCTGGATGATATATCTACTCCACTAATAAAATAACGTGCAGCCAAAGCCAATAAAAGCTGCCACAACAACTAAATCCACTGTGAGTCTTCAGACTACAATACTTTCATACTAATACACATACGCCAATACTGATACCAATACCACCCAGACACACACCGTTACGGACATAGCTTCTCCAGTAACCTCCATCCTCATTCCCTGCCATCCCTGCTTCCTCAAAAACTATTTCCAATCATCTTCTCTTAGCATCCAACTACAACAAATGCTCTGCTGTATCATTAATATGATGACCTCTTACAGAGCACTAAGAGCTATGTAGGTGTCCACAACATAGCTATGCACACTACTGTAGTAAATACATATTATACTGCATCCATACATATACCAAATACAAATATTGACGAATATATACTTAGCAACTTATTTCTATAAAAGTTTTCTGCGACACTTGCGAGTTTCTACAACACTGTAGCATTCTCCCGGTGTATCTAACTGAAAAACAGTTCCTGTACTGATTGTTAATTTGCACTTGAAATAAATATGAACTATGAACTATGGAAAATTTGGACTGATATGAATTAAAAACCAAGTTGAGAATCAATGAAAGCTAAAATGAGTATGTATGACTATTACTGTAATGAGGCACTTTAAATTTGGCAATGGTTTGCTAATTATTCATAATAAATTTTAAGCTGAAATGGAGGAATCGTAAATCCACATCATTCGTAAAACATTCATTGTATTTGTGTACACCACGGCCGTATCCAGAAATCGATTTCGGGGAGGGCAAAATGCACAAAAAAGAGGTTATTTTGCCTTTTCAGGCCAAAATAACCTCTTTTTTAGGGATTTCGGGGGAGGCAATTGCCCGTTTGCCCACCCCCTGAATACGGGCATGGTGTACACTCACACAAAATTCACAAAAACATTGTTAGTCAAGCATCAAGCTACCTAACGTCCCACAATGAATAAAACAACGGACTCAGATAACCAATTTGTGTGGAGTTGAATGCAATGGAGTTGTTGAATGGTGATGAAGCTCCGTTCTCCTTAGTAATTGTAGCATGAGTGTTTCTACAGCCATCATGTCTCAGAGCCTCCTCATAAAAGAATATTTGAATATTTACATCCTTTTTGCAGGAGACGTATTGTGGACAATTGGCGATGAGAATCTTGTTTAGGATGACTAAGATTAGCCTTCTCAGTTATTGCAGCTCTTTGTAGTAATTGTGTGCTATTTATTTGTGCAGGGTAAACAATATGGATATTCCTAATTTCCTCACATTTCCCATTCAAGTCATTTATCTTTATTTTGGAGAACGTCTTTGGCTTCCTTTTCCTCCCTTCGCCTTTCAATAACAAGAGAGTAGAACGACTACGGCGGACAATAAGAGAATTCCCAACCGAATTATGCTCACAAAATACCTGAAAATTGAGCAGTGTGTTTTAGTGGATGCATTTACTCCACTTTCAACGTTCCGCTTTTCTTAGCTAATAATCGATTTCTGCATTTATTACCACCATTCCTATAAACATCTCAGACAAATGAACCCGCATGCATACAATGTACGCACATGTCCTGGTTTTATTTATGTAAATATGAAACACAAAGGCATAGAACACACCACACCAAGTGCAAGTGTATGCCAAGTGTGAAACATAATATTTTCTACAACATGCAAACATTCACATGGTGGTGCATAGCTTTGTTCCACAGCTCCGTACATGTGTGCATGGCATAGCTGAGTTCAGGTGATGATGCTGGGGCAGGAGACTATTGCCCAAACATATTATTATGAAGTGGCACGTAGAGATCAGATCTGCGCTCTCACCCTCACCTCATTTGCATCATTTTATTCTGCTCAGGTTGTTTGTATGTACTGCGCTGTGGATACACCACATGCATACCTCATTCATCTATTATATCTTACAATGCATCAGCCCATGTCTCCATATAAATAGCACACACACACTCACAGTCTTCACCAGTTAGGCCTTCTCCAAAAATATTCGACGCTCCAACAAATTATTGATTTTCAAAATTGAGCACCTAATGCAAATTAAGAGTCGTCGAGTGTGGGCATGGACCCCTAATTTCTCCAACACTCATTTTCTACAAAAAACACTACAATGCCTTTTTATTCCCTGTAATGTTTTCTACATAAATGTATAATGGATGAAGATGACAGTGTTTTGTGCTTATTGAATAATTAGAAAATGTTTCCTATTGAAGGCGCTCCATCGAGTAGGGGAGCACACACCGAGAAAAGAAAGCAAAGTTATTGAGTTGTTACTCATTTGTGTTTTGTATTGCATCTGAATATCGCTACAGTTCGGTGGTAGTGCTCATAATATAAATGGCATTGTGCGTCCTGGCATTACTTCTCTGTACTATGCTACAGCAATAAATATCCAGCAGCTATTATACTTACTTGTAGCTGTACACAGTATACAGTTTATCTCTATGTATTATGTCCTAGTTTTTGTGTGTAGGGAACGTACTATGAACTATTTTCCATTATTTGGTGTGGCCGAGTTGTTGAGTTTGGTCACATGAAAGGTGGCTGGACAAAGGACAGAGAAAAGACTTTGCCTCTTGTGTCCAGTGCTATTGTCCGATGTTACATAACTAGATCCCCGTGAAGTGCAATGAAATGGACAACGAATTTATTTGTAGACAATGTGAGAAAGACTCTATATTCCATTACAAACCAACACAAATAGCGTCACTCACTTTGAATTGTAATTTGGACGGACTCCTACACAAAATTAGTATTATAAATGACATGCATCTTTGTCCACCACTGCCTCCTTACAGCATGAAGATGTATTTGAGTGGGCATATACGAAGCAAAAACATTGTGGTTAGCAGAATGGAATAGTGTCCGGCAAAAAATGTTAGGGATTTAGGTAATCGTCTCCTGTGTAGCATTACTGTTGTTGTACTGGTCGGCAGCTTTTGTTGCGGCATGGCGTTGTCCGACTCTAACAATGAGTGCCTACTGTTTTCTAGAGCCTTACTTTCCAGACTTGAATATTAGTCGGCCTCTGCTGCCCAAAGCCATTTATTGCTTTGCGATGTACAATACACACATTATTCACTAGTAAAACATCCTAACAACCTCAGACCCATACATCTATCTCCTGCATTTTATTAGCCTTTTCAACTTTAAACTAGCAACAAACCCAATTCACGCATTGTCGATGATAATGTGGCACTAAAATTTGTAAACCGCATGTTGTGCCAACAATAGTGCAGAGTGGTCTTTCAGCGTAGGTCCAATAATAATGCAGACATTGTACACTACCTCAAAAGACGTCTCAATTTGTGCATCTTCTGAAAATGAATAATGAATGCATATAACACAAATAATTATGTTATGGCTATACACAAGTATTGGTTATGGTTATATAGCTACTGTGCTTCCAATTATTTTTTTTAATTCTCCGTGAGCACAAGACTGCAGACCTCCATAGAGCAAGAACACAGTGCTATGCAGGTAGCTAGTGCATACATTATAGTCCTACAAAATATGGAATACAAATGCTATTGACAATGAGCTACCGTGTAATCCACACAGGATATTTATCGATTTTTTCCTTGTAATTATGGAACATTTACCCATCTGCAGTTTGCATTATGATGGCAAAGCAGGGGGCAGTGCACGACAGGAACACACAATACGTCGCTCTTCAACTTCTTTTTTCCATACTCAATCCACTGGACAAATTTGAAGCTTACAAAGGCTAATCGTTGGTTAATGCAGGCATCTTAAAAGTAATTTATGTGTGTGTTGGTGACACAACTAATCGATTAGCAGAAAAATATCATCTGCGAGTTTAATTAGTGAACACAAAAAAATAATAAAAAATTGACTTGACCATTGACATTGAACAATATACTACTTAAGAATCGCATCTAGTACTAAATGCAGAGCATACAGAACTCATTGATTTTGTCAGGGAAAAATAAACATAACAA
>JAQFYB010006621.1:0-11932 GCA_034694085.1 Pogonognathellus longicornis
AATTCCATAAGTGAATAAGTGACTTAATCCAGAAGTGAGAAGTAAGAATTGAAAGGTTTTGAATACCCCTATTGTATACATCTTTTATCTTAAATATCTTAAAGTGGGCAGGTCACCTTAAATGTCACTCAATTAGACCTAACTGGGATGTCTGAAAATTTAATGTAACTTTATATTTTTATGAAACTAAAGATAAAATTGTATATTTATAAAAATGTTTATTTTAAAAATGTAAATAGTAGTTTTTTCATTCAATTAACACCGAAATACAAGTGGCATGGCAAAACTGGAAAATTTAGTGTTTAAAGTATAGGTAGCACAACTCAAAAAATTGGCCAATATGCGTTGTTCAAAATTTCTGTTTTTTGAGCCCTTATAACATTAGATTTTCAAAATGCTCATGAGTGACAAAAGGTTTTAGGGAAAAGTGACTCATGTGCAAAACATGAGTCACTTTTACACACATTAGACATAGTCACGACCTCGAAGATGGTGATTTGCTGGGAATGTAAACGTACCATTTGCTATCAAAAGGTATACAGCATAAGTTCATAGGTCACCACAATAGCACTTATGAACAGCCTCAAAATTGGCGAGCGACCACCCCACCTTAAGCAAACAAATGTCATGTACGACAGTCAGTGGTTCATTTAGGTGGGTCTTAGGGGTCTGAAGGGCTTCATACCCCTAAGACCCCCCACCCAGATTTTTGTATTATACATACACTAGATTAAAAAGTCTCTCCCAAAAAAGAGTTTATTTTGCCCAAAAGATCGTAAAATATTTCGCTCTACGCGCTTTGTGGTATTTTATTATGATTTTGACCCTTTGTCAAATTTATTGCGCTACGCGCGAATTAAACGATTCAATTCATTCGAACTCAATTTTAACGCACTAAGAGTGAATTTAATGCATTTTATATTGAATTTTGGTCCAAATCAGCTAATTTGTTTTGTTCGGAGCTCAAAAGATTGACATATATGACGAAGATTTTTGTTCTAGCCTAGGGGCATATCCAGGGCAGATATCAGGGGGGCCCCAGATATCTGATCTGGAGATGCCCCCTGACTACAATGAATATCTTGCACCTTGTATTTTATTAAGAAATATGTGAAATAGAAAAAATTGAAGGATATGCACAATAAAGGGCACCTTGAGGGTGTGAAAAGGAAGGGTGTATGGTCGGTATAACAATTTATATAGATAGTTATTATTATATAGTGTGACATTTTCAAAAATTGCTATCTGAGTCAAATTTAAATTTTCTGGCGTTTGTACATAATTTTCCTGGAAAGGTTAGTATGTATATAGATACCTATATTAATTGGTATTTAAAGTATACCGCATGACATTTTTCAATGAAATGAGCTAAGCTAATAAATTCATTTAAACAACCGATTATTATCTTTGTGAAGAAATATATTTTGTTACTTCTTATGAAGTTGGCCACTTATTATTCATATATGTAAAATATTATTTTCTCCATGATCATATAAAATACAAAAAATAAATCCTAACTAAAATATAGTGCAATGTTGGCCATGACTCTCATGGAAATCTACACGTTTCTTATTGAATGCACAAAAAAATCATCATTAAGACCTTCACCAAGGACTTACTTATTATGGTAAATAGTAAACATTAAACGATAAGAAAACTCAGTATACGTATTATGATGTAAAACGTTTAAAGGTGGATCAATTTTGAATTTTATAATTTTCTCCTTTGTAAGAAGTTTCGTTCAATTTAAAGTGACGGGATATGAGAATGGAAGCGCGTGGATAGGTTCCTTACATGGCGTAATATCTACTTCCTAAACTATGATGCATAGTTGGCAGAGTTAATTTTAGACGAACACCTAATATATTTTTAATCCGGAGGAAGACCATAATATTGGAAAGCTTGAATGTTTAATGTGCTTAGTTATTTATAAGTTACCTCGATCAAGTGTAGTGCCTTTCATATAGGCACAAGTTTTAACCGTTACACACTAGTTAGCTGTAATTTTTTCCCTGTTAAAGCTAAATATTGATTGGAACAAGTTTATCTTAGATCTATATAACCACAACAGATTGATTTATTTTGTTTTCATTTACATTTTTGTCTGGAAATTATTTTGTGTTTTAATTTCGCTTTTACGTTAGCAGTTAGGTAATAGGAGATTTATAATTTACAAGTGATACCATAATAAATGCAGATAAGAAGATTTACATAGAATTGCTTAATAGTCTGAAGTTTGGTTTCGTAGTATTCTTTAATAAACGGTCAAAGAAGGTCAGCCTAAAGTTGACCTACACTCACACATCTGTATATTATAGCATACAACTTACATAAATTGGGCCGTTACATAATGTGTATGTATTATTTTATATATGTAAATCGCTCAACTCTATTTTTCAGCGTATATAATATAATAATCATACTCCCACTACTATATATCTACAAGTCTACAAAGCATCTCTTTATATATCACATAATACCTACTATAATATATTCGCAGTCACAATGTGTTTGTACTATGTCCCTCTTCTAATTCATTCGTATATTTTCCATGGAGTTGCCCCGAGTTTTCCAGTGCATGTTATTCAAGGCTGTATTGAGGGGGTATCAAATAAGGCAATTGCCCCTTCGTAAATTTTGAAACTGGCACTATACAGTGAGTTTTGGTACGGTAACGTTTATAGAGTTAGGCAATTGACAATACTAATAATGTAAAACTAATACAAAACTAACCTTCATGTTTAGGTGCCTTACTTTTACTCTGTTATATTGTCACTGTACAATACAAGTGTACAATGATCTAGTACAATGACGATATATAATATATCCTCACTTTGGTCATTATAGTTATTGATTTGGCATGATTAATTTGTCAAAATTGAATATTTACTAATGCATATTACATTTATGAACATTTAGAAGTCGAAAAACACATTTTGGAAAAAGGTGCCCCAACCCCACCAAAAAGGCGCCCCAACCCGACAAAATTTCGCTATCAGGCGCCCTCTGACATTTGCTTCAACCCCGGGCACCTTTACATAAATCGAAGACCCGCTGTTTCGTGCCAGTTTCTTCTTATATTCTTATATATACATCGTGCTAATAACCAAAATGCGTTTTTGATAATGTTTTAGACATTTGCACCCCCGGAAAGGAATTCTAGATATGACCATGATGTTTCTCATCACAAGGACAGTTAAGAAACCTGTCACCCCTACAAAAAACGGAATATCTGTTAGTGAATATTATAAAACTTTTTACATTGTGCACATTTCCATTTTAATAGGTGATATTGAAACGTGACAGCTGCAAAGATGCTCCCCCTGCCCTGTCTTACAAAAGATAGAGTTAGCTCTACATTTAAGAATACGCAGAATAAATTGTATCAAAATGTTGATGTGAACGAGTTAAAGACAAATCATTACGGCATGCACCGGCCCAATTATACTTTAAAAATGAGGATCAAAGTATCAACAGCAGAACAGATGATGAAATTGAATATTGGTATTTATTGCGTCCAACCAAGTATAAAATTCAGGGTCACGGTACTGCTGTTATTGGAAGATGCAAAATTGTATATTTATTTATTAAGAGCAAATGAAAGTAAAACCTTGCGCTATTCAAACTATTTTATTATTTGTAGCTATTACGATAATTAAAATACACGCAGTATGAATTTCAGTTCACGCAACCTTTGATTTTGCTCTAGATTGAAATCACATTGTAAAATATATATCCACTAAACCAAAATTCTCATCAAAATCTGTATATAAAATTATACAGATGTGATAATAAAAAAATAATTACAAATAAATAAATTATGATCAATATTAAACATAAAGGCCATAAACACGGGTGGGATGCAATTAAACGTCGTACTGTTTACGATTTCATACATACCTACTGAATTTTAGTAGTCAGTAGGTGTATGTAGTTTGTGAATAAAACAAGTTTTCATATAAATTAGCATGAATTATTTCATATTGATTGTTTATTATAGCCCAGACGTAAGATAATGAACGTCTTCTTCTAAGAAGGACGTAATCGTTTCAGTTAATGAACCTTATTATTATCAGAATTGACAATAAATGTTATCAATGTAAGTAGTAGTCATAGCGTGATGTTGTCAATGAAAATTGATACAATATCAAGAGTTTATGAATAATCGTATTCATTTCCATATCAGTTTTATTACGATTCAGACAGCTGCGGAAACGTAATTTTTGTGATCTAGTCCATTTAATAACACTATTCGCCACTTTTTAATCTCTTTTACTACTATTTCGACACTCAATAAGTTTTTATTCCTATTAGGGTTGGGTTTCTGGAAATAAATAAGGGTGGAGGTTTTATCGGTCATTTATTCTGACTATATACTTTCAAATATTTGACCGTTAGAGTCTCACTAATATTTATTAACAATGTAAGAGAGTTTATAGAAATTGTGTATCTGTTTGCCCATCCATCTGTCTGACTGTTCGCACAAAAATACTGAATCTATTAGGAGATAGCATAGTATATTATACTCAACGGCTAGGTAGACCCAATGAAACTTGACATAATGGCTATTGCCATCATATACGGCAAATATGAATTTCAGCGTAAATAAAATTGGAGCTCGAATTTTCAAACAACTACAACCAAACAACAGCACGAAAGAATAGAATTTGGTCGAAAAATAAACTTGAATTTTATCCACACTGAAAATCATATTTTCCGAACCTTATAATACCTACAGCTAACTATTGACCATAGACATTACGTCTAGGGCATTGGATAGATCTATATATTCACATGCTTCAACTGCTGAATCGGACTGTTACATTTTTCATAGAAATTATGAGAAGGTGGAATATATTATACACAATAATATATTTATATATAATAGCGTTGCGAATAGTTTTGCAAATAATTTTAACAAATGCTTTGAAATTGCAACAACTGACGCTACTTATTACCCTGTTTTGCAACAGTTTGTTATCTGAATGTTTATGAGTCATAATGATAAAAAATTATGGTAATGTAAATGAAGCTTATAAATGTTAGCACGTACTAATTAGGTTAAAAGCACATCTATACTATGATATAACATCAAAGATATACACACCACATACATATTTACATACAACTTTCTTATCCTCTTATATCGGTACATTAAATTTTATTATCCAGGATTACTGCAATTTCTTTTTTCCAAAATAATTATAATATACTGAAAAGAAATTGTACAAAATGTACCAACAATATTGATTTAGCGATGCGCATTTTTCCAGGAAACGTTTAGTGACAAATAGCAAATGGTAATGATTTGTGGTGGTAAAGCAGTAAACGAATTTAAAATTGTTCTAGATAAAAATTATTTAAGGTTCAGGTTTGATTTACTCATAGATTGTTAAGTACTTACTTTGCTACCTAATTGGTTTTATTATTGAACGTTGTCATTTGATCAAAATGACGAGTATGACGTAGTATGACCATGGAGATGAATTGAATATTATTGCACGGATAAAAAAGAAAATAAGATGAATGGAAATAGTATGGGTGTGTGCTATATACTAACGAAATTTGTATAAAAATAATTCCTGCCCGTTAGACACATTTCCCGAATATTCAAATTAAAATTATAAGAGAAGAGACAAACGAACATGTTCTTCGAGATAATGACTTATATGATTTGATATGGCATGACAAGTGTTGTGTGGCGGTTGTGCAAAAATTACGTAATGCACGTCAAGTAAATGTCGTCTTATCTGAGAAATCATATTATTGTTACTTTCTGCTTACGAGTTAGAGTAATTGAACTGTACAAATAAATGGGTGAAAAAATGACAAAAAATGGAGAGAAGAGTTTGATTGACAGTTTGACAAGTAATGAAGTAATCAAAGTTTATACATACACTCAGGATAGGAATAGCCGTGTATGCTAATTTTCAATACTGTGATACTAATACACAAATAGATTAACGTTCATGCTGCATGTATTTTTTGATTAAATCAATTTATTTTTTAAATTTTTTGCTAATAAGTGACATTTGACAGGAAATGCAGTTATCATTATTTTTCGTTTTTACTCCATTATGAACAGAATACTGTTTAATTCATTTGCATTGCGTGATAGATCCATCTTGGCTTATACTTACCTTTTTAATTGATAAAGACACCACAATTGAGAATTTGAGACGGCAAGGTTCATGAAGCACATCAAGAAATCCACCATAAATATTATATATTTTTTACCTTTCATTATTTATGTATAACATACACTCAGGGATTTTGTAATAACGACTCACAATCAGATGGAATTGAAGATACAAAATTGAAATATTTTTAATGTTCTAACATTATCCTCAGATCATAGATTTCATTAGGTACCGAGAGTACCTATACTACAATTACAGTTGTATAAATTTTGATTTAAATGCTAACTTTCAGTACCCTCATCTTGGAATGTCGGGTTATTTGTAAAAAGTAAATTAAAAAGGTTCAGAATGCTTTGCAAAATGAAACATGTAAAAAAGTACATGTAAAAAACACAATTTACACTTTCGTCTTAGTAGATTTAAACTCTCTAACACTAGATTAATATCAATGAATACTACCAATTTATGCTCCTACATGATAATGATATGTGATATTTGCGTGACTGTGAATTTCATGCGTAAAAATAATAACAGAAATAGGTAGGTATGTTAAGCATGGCTTTCAGCTGCAAAAATGAGATTTTATGAGCATGTCATGCGATAGTAAAAATGATTTACATCGTTTAAATTTTGCAATAGAAAGTGAAGCTGGTCCAGTGAGATCAAAAGATTCCGAAACTGCAGTTATATCTCACGGTTCATGGTACAAATTTCTTCCCTGCTTTTTATGTCAGTATTGTGCAATAAATATTTGCATGTCTCCCTGTCTGTCTGGTGTTAACTGAACTGGTGTCACATGACCGTAGTATATTTTACAGGAAAAGAAAAGGAAACACCAGAAGAGTAGTGTGAGAATGAGAACCTTACATACGATGTTGTAAGATCACATTCGTGTAATATATTATACACAGTGTCAAGTACTCGGAATATGAATTTCATTGTCGATGAGAGTATAAAATATAGTAGAGATATAACATACATAAAAGGGATTTTTTTAAAGGCTGAACGTTCAAAACCTACCTTAGACAGAGTACATGCCACATTTACAGTAGACTTTTCGTTGCTTGAGATTTTACACGATAAACAAAAGAAATAATATGTGCTATGTAGTTCGTTTCCCCTTACAACTTTATCAACAAAAAATATCATATGATATGTAATAATCAGGGTTGGCATAGTCAGAAATGTCATGCCGGTATTTACCGGCATTTACTGGTAATTATCGGCATGACAAATTGTAGTACATGCCATGCCACTGGCATTTTCTAAAATTTATCCGTAAAATCCAGTAATAAAAGCTTTCGGTCGGTTTACTGTTATTAATAGCCCCTGTTTTGAGCTGAAACTTAATGAGATACACAACAAATCGATTGAAACTACCTTTAATTGTGTTTACTTTTTTAAACAATTAAATAATTTTTCACTATTAGATCGTATAATTACATTTTATACTGAGAAATATAGAAAATGCCAGTGTCAGGAAAATGCCGGTATTTATCACTATTTACCGGTTGGCATGGTATTTTCTACTTTTGCTGGCATTTGCCCAACCCTGGTAATAATGAATTGTAACATCACCGAGAGATTGTCGACAAAAAGGTGCAGTCTGCACTTTTTTGAGGAATTTTTATAATAGCATATAGTAGTGTAGCATTATAATAACCGATTCATAATAGAAGCGTTCTTTTACGTCTACAAACAATAAAAATGGATTTTTTGTCTTTTATTATAACTGGTTGTAATATTTATTAAAATAAATACCGTGTCTTTTATTAATTAAACTCATGCTACTTTGGCGGATAAGCTACAGTGGCCAGACGTCCCGGAATTGTCCGAGATTGTCCCGGATTGAGAACCCCGTCACGGGCGTCCCAAAAACGTCCCGGATTTAGAAAAATTGTCCCGGATTTCATAAAAATAATGTGAACACGAATAAAAAAGCCAAAAGTCTTAAACGGTCTTAGTTTCCCCATATTATTAGAATACTATAATTCATTTTAGCTGATGCTGAATGCACATTCCTGCTTTCCTGTATATTATTTACATAAGCCGACCAGAAATGACAGAAATACTGATTTTACAAGTGTAATGATTTTGAGTCGCTGTACTGGTGTAATGTTTTTATATTGATTTTTAGCCATGACAGAAGCACATGACGAAAAGAATATGCCTTTTTGCTATAAAATGGCAAACAAACAATTACAAAATGTTTTTGCGCTGAGCGCAAATTGGATGCATTTTAGGATGATGTTGATCACAATTAGCTCAATTTTTGCTCAAAATAAAAATAAAACGAGCCATAAAAAAGTACAAAATCACAAAATATCGAGCATTATTGTAATGCTCCAGTTAATCTAAAATCTTCAAAAAATATTTTCTCATAAAAGTGAAAAATGGTAAAAAAAACTGCTCAAGTTATTTCAAAATCCCCAAAAAACAGATTATTTCCATAAAAATGCATAAAATTGCAAAATGTTTCGCGCTTCGCGTGAATTTGTTGCACTTTAGGTTGATTTTGACTAAACGTTTAAAAGTCAGCAGGTTATATAAGTAACATTACATATTTACCGTCCTGAATTTTTCTTGCTGAAATGGAGGGTTTTGTAAAATGTCAATGGATTTTCAAAAAATGTCCCGGATTTTACCCAGTCAGATATGGTCACTGTAGGATAAGCAATACTTAAGGCGGAGTATACGCTTTAGTCTAAATCCTGCAATGACAGGGGTCAGTTCAGAAGTAGATCGAAAAACAATTACTACCCTCTTAGTTCAAAAATATTCCAAAAGTCTCATTGTGTGACTTACCATTTTCTATGATTTTACTCTATGTCTCACAATATCCCATGTATTTGAGCCTGGAAAAGCTTTGTGCGATGAGAACTAAATTTTGAAAAAGTTTCAAAAAATGTGTAAAAGCTCATAAAAAGCAGAGAAAATGCTGAAGGGCTTCTGTATGCACTTTATGGAATTATTGAATTCTGGTCTAAAAAATAATTCTCTACCATCCCCGTGTATTTCTCCACTCTTTTGAATTTGAAATTACTACTTTTAAAAATTCAAAAATTTTAACTTAGTTTAGCGAAGATCGAACGCTTCCTTTTCAAAATATGATAACATTTTGTATAAAAGTTAGCGCAAATTCAAGTGTATACCTATATTTTTGTAAGTACCCAAAGAACAGTACAATGAAATAAAAACTATGTTAACAAGTCTCATTGCTTGTAATTTTTCAGATGGACGTATTTTATTTGATGCTTCAGTTCTAAAGTTTAATACTTAACCCATATCAAAGGGAGTTAATTAATTTTATCATGGTGATCTTATTACTCACAATAAAAGACAGTGCGACTGTTTAAAATGTTTCTGATAAACAACATTAAAGAAATACATCGGCATAATAATTCCTAATTTCGTGAAACATATTTGTATGAGACATTACTAATGATAAGGTGGAAGCCACAATTTCGGATGATATATAGATTGAAAAAAATACATATTTAAATAAAAAATTTGAGAACCTACCTTTGATGACTGAATGAGATCGGATGCTTTGGTTATTTTTAAAGGCAGAAATATCGGGTAAAACAACAGTGAAAAACGATTTTAAGGTGTAAAGGTCTCCTGGACTTTTCAACGTTCACACAATCAAACTTTTAGCAAAAGACTGGCTAGTTAGTTTTATGTTAGCACAGCTTAAATAGCTTCTCTACGCCAAAAAACAGATCTCTCCGATAAAAATACGATACATATGTAGTTATTTTTTCCATAGCATTTTTTAGTACCATAAGTGTCATTATCAAAACTTTTCCTTATCATATCGATCATCTGAGCAATATTTAGATTTGTATTTACAGGATTGTTTGCTGCATATTTATTTATTTAACAAAGTCTAGTCCATATTTCGTGTGCGGCAAATTGTATTAGAAAACAAATTAAGTTTTTCCTGGAACCTGAAATCTGCATGCAATAAAAAGTTACTTTAATGTAATGAAATTAAATATGCGCTTCAAACAGTGCTTTTGGTTGTAATTTTTTTAAGCTTAAATAACACAATACTAAGAAGTTTTTATATTTTTAATCAGCGTAATGTAGGTAGAATTTCAATAAATTGAGAATGTAGGTGCTGTACTATATAGGTATACATCAGAGATGGAAACATCCCATCAATTTGTCCAGCCGGCCACATCCCATCCCATCAACATCCAGCATTTTGGATGGGGAGGATGGGATGGCAATAGCTTTTTGGATGGGGAGGATGGGATGGCTATAGCTTTTTGGATGGGGAGGATGGGTTGGATGAGATGGCTGTAGATTTTTGGATGGGCTGGATGGGATGGCTGTAGATTTTTGGATGGGAAGGATGGGATGGCTGTAGATTTTTGGATGTGCTGAATGGAATGAAAGATATTTTTAGGATGTTTTGTAATGGTAACGATGGCTGTCATACTTTTAGTTATGAGTAAAGTTGTTCATATCAGTGAACAGTAATACATATTATATTCATGTTTTAAAACATATACATATAATAAGCATTTGAAGAGCGTTTTTTCTTCAATATTTATTGTTCTTTTGCTAGTGCTGAATAGGATCATAGAAATTATCCTCGAACAACACAGACATCTCAGACATGTGCATTACCGAGCACCTTTTTGGGTACCTAGATGACCTAGAACTAAAATAGATTGTTTTCTCGACACGTACACATTTGAGTGTGCTTGAATACTTATGCCTCTAAAAAATTTATTGTTTTGATTTTAAGAAGTCTAATTTTTTGAAACCTAAGTGTTTGAAATGTGAATGGATGAGTCGGGAGAAAAATATTGAGTATTTTGAACTGGAATCGAAAACATAAATGTTTTTGGATGTTGTGGTTGGTTTGGATTTGATAGCTATATAGCTTTTTGGATGGGGAGGATGAGATTGCCATAGCTTTTTGGAGGGGAAGGGTGGGGAGGATGGGATGTCTATAGGTTTTTGGATGGAGAGGATGGCGAGGATGGGATGGCTATAGCTTTTTGGATGGGGATGGGGAGGATGAGCTGGATGGGATGGCTGTAGATTTTTGGATGGGCAGGATGGGATGGATGGGATGGCTGTAGATTTTTGGATGGGGAGGATGGGATGGCTGTAGATTTTTGGATGGGCAGAATGTGCTGGATGGAATGGTTATGGTTTCAACATCTTTTGGAGTGGATGGGCAGGGATGGGCAAATGAAATTTCCATCTCTGGTATACAGTAAAGGTGGGAGCTGCCACTCTTCTCTCAAACCCGCACACCTAAACTCCCCCTAGTATCTAAGATAATAAAATATCTTAAGCTAGACAAGTATCTTGTATCTTACGAAAGTAAATACGTGAAATAGTATCTTGTATTTTACGAAAGTAAATACGTGAAATAGTATCTTGTATTTTACGAAAGTAAATACGTGAAATAGTATCTTGTATCTTACGAAAGTAAATACGTGAAACAGTATCTTGCATCTTACGAAAGTAAATACTTGAAATAGTATCTTGTATCTTGTATCTTACGAAGTAAATACTTGAAATAGTATCTTGTATCTTGTATCTTACGAAGTAAATACTTGAAATAGTATCTTGTATCTTACGAAAGTAAATACGTGAAATAGTATATTGTATCTTACGAAAGTAAATACGTGAAACAGTGGCCCAATTCATGCTTGCGTTTCAAACTTACGAAGCGTATAGATACAAAACTGAAAGGGCGCGAAGTTTGATTTTATACACAATTTTCCCATACGAAGGATACGCAGCTCTGACGAGGTGTAAATATG
>JAQFYB010006622.1:0-11926 GCA_034694085.1 Pogonognathellus longicornis
TTCACCGAATTATTAAGCGAAGAACAGGAGCCACTTACGGACACGTCCACCACACACAGATTCAACTCACCAACCTTAAAAATCACCTTGTATAGGCGTAGCCATGATTAGGTTTTAAGGGAGGGGGTGACAAACTTAAAACATGAAGTATATATGTGCCCATTTTTGCGCGATGCGCGAAAAATTTCTGCAATGGACAAAAATTACCATAAAATTCGCGCGTAGCGCGAGAAATTGTGCCATTTTATGTAGTTTTTGGTAAAATTAACTCTTTTTTCCCGATTTCGGAGGGGCCCCCTGGTTACGCCAGTGTAACCTTGTATATATTTTTAAATTACTACTAGCATTTATTTTACTAAACACTGCATAAATAATCGCATTTTTATCTTTTGTAAACCACGTCGTTCACGTACGACTTTATTGCCATGTGGTGATCGCCTATCGGTGTTAAAATCTAATACACCCACCCTATACGCCAATATGATAAATTAGAGATTCTCATTGGAATTGGAACCTTACTTCCGTTAACATATTTTTATTTATCATTCGAAGAAAATGCATCAAGAGTTCTTAATCCAAGTATTTTTTTAATGGTAACGAGAGTAAGGACATGGCCGTTTTTTGAAATTATTAAACTTACACAGTAGGGTTTTCCATGAATTTTCCATGAATAAAATGGAATATACAAAATGTTCCTCTTTCCTATACATTTTCGGTGTCAATAATTTTTTCGCATTTCTCGTTTGTTCTAGAGAAAAATGAATTTTTCTGTTTTTATTTGTTATCTCTTACATGTTTTGGTACCTAACTAAACGATCTGTTCAAATTTGCCCTATTCAAACTAATAGATCATGATGCAAACATTTAGAATACAACATTTTAAGACAGTTTTGGCCCATTGCGACCGTCATTTCCATTTCCCACTCACCGCTAATCATATTAAATAATTTGCATTGAGGACATTATAGTTTATAGTACGTATGACAATAGGTAAGTCCAC
This sequence comes from Pogonognathellus longicornis, assembly GCA_034694085.1. Lineage (NCBI taxonomy): Eukaryota > Metazoa > Arthropoda > Collembola > Entomobryomorpha > Tomoceridae > Pogonognathellus > Pogonognathellus longicornis. Next base: position 1,001 of record JAQFYB010006622.1, read on the forward strand.
AATAATAGCATAGTTCATAGCAACAGTGACATATAAAATATTTCACCTAATTGGATGGAAACGATTAGGATATCATATGGAATTTTGTTCAACGATAAAGAATGACGATTTCTTTTATGGTTTCTCGAAAATTACAGCAATTATTTCGTGTTTATTCTTCCTTTATGTGTATACATTTTATAATATTATACGTTCATCATTATAATCATGTCATTCAATTCTATTCTACAATCTACTTAGTTAAACGTCCATAATAATATACTAACGATAACAAGAATTTTGTGTTTTAAATAATGGTAGTACTTTAGCGAGAGGCTTTATTTGATTGAGTACGTGTTCATACACATCTGTGGTATTTTTAAAATTATTATCTCAAACTAATTGTTCGTTTTTTATATTATCCACATTATTATGTAACATTATTATGTCTTAAAGTTTTTTATTGAACGAGTTAATACAACCCTTATGAAAACGGTGGCGCAATAACCATTTGACATGGTAAAAACTATTGTAAAATGTAGAGAATCTATTAATTTAACATCCTGTGCTTTCCTACGCACAACATGAGAAAACGTCTTGTTTTAACACTACCTATATATTAAGACCATTATGATTATTATTAATATTGTTCTTATATATTTAAGTTCTGCTGCGGTAAAAACATTAGCCAATGAAAGTATTTAGGTATATTATAATATAATAGTAGTATAGGTTTTGTCGCTGTTACTTCGTTTTACATTAAATATAGAAACACTTACAAATACTATACTGTTGTATAATGTTATATTATATGGACAAAATTAATTTATCAAAAAATCAAATAAATATCACTTTTCCTAATCTATTATTTATTTATAATGTTCCTGCATAATATTTTATTTATTACATATTAATGGACGAAATTAATCTACCAATTAATTTCGCGTACCTGTACACATAGATATAATATATGGTATATATTATAAATCTTAAATCGAGAATCGAATAACTTTATATTGTAACATGTAACCCTAACCACTATTTCTTTGTTTGTCATCAGCTTCCGCTTTTAATTATTACAGCAGTTTACAAGTTAGCTAATAGTTTCCCCTGAAATAAAATTAGTACATAAAAGATTGTTCATTAATTTACACTAATAAATCTAATGCATATTTCTGTCCAGATTTCTGTTAAATACATAAATGTACAAGTTGTTATCTTTACTCCCCTTTACCAAGGTTTTGCACTTCGCGTATTCTGCAATACAATAATATATGAGACTGACATGTACTGCACCTTTCCGCACACAAATTACACAGCAATCCTAACTGGCTAATAATTTCCACTTAATTATGCACTAAGGCTAAATTCATTTGTAAATACAATGTGGCAACGTATCCACTTAAATGACACTGCTGTAATTTATGCTATATAGACATTACATAACTGTACATTCTTTGCACTTTCGCCGTTGCCTTTAATATCGTCCTACCCTTAAAATTATTTAATTTATACAATATTTGATTAAATATAATATATTATAACAAAAAATCAACAATATTCCCGTCTGAATAATAAATTAAATAACATTAGTGAAAGTAAAATTACAAAACAAATTACTAACAAATTAAAAGTTATGGGGTTTTCTAAATAGACTTAAGTAAATCGAATATAATAACAAAACAAAGCAGCGTGTCTCTTGGACAACTCCATCCTTAAAACCAAACAAGAGGCTCAACACCAGAAAAAATAAAGGTCATTAAATATATTCATCGTTTGTCAAAATAATTATGTTAACCAGATGTTACAATTATACTTAAAATAGTAATACCATTTGGCTGTGAGACCACACGGCATTCACCTGTTTTTCAGCTGCCATAAATTCAAAAATCTGCTAGGCTTGTGTACTATTCTTCTGCGGAAGTACCTTAAGTACCGTCAATAATTATTAATTGTTACAAATACTTTTAACTTTTGCGCATAAACTAAACCATGCATTACGTAACTACTTTAGCAAACTACTAGTTGGTACGCACACCAAAACAGTTACGTTAAAATTGCATTTCTATCTACTGAGCGTCTCCTATTTTAATATTCACAAGTCACAACAAGTAGTTAATATTATTACTCAACTCAACTAAAATAAAGTCAAAAAGTCAATTACAAATACCTTCCATTACAGTCATCACCTTAAATTTAAGTCAATTGCAGTAACGTAAATCAAGTCAGGATAGCGTTTAAATTAATTAAATACACATTTCGAAACGAACACTGATCAGTGATGTTGTCTTAACGGACTTCAACACTAAGAATAACATCAAAAACTCAATCACTTAACAATAATACTAAAGTTTGTCAATTAATAGCTATCTATACTTTAGAAATTATGAAGGCCTTGTTATTTCATTCGACGTTTCAATTTTGGCATTAGGCCTAATTGCACAATTAATCATTCAGATCCCACATTTCAGGCAGATCCCGTAAAAATATATTATTGGGTACACTTGAAAGAAAAAAACTAATCTTAAGCTGTTCTACTTCCTTAGTTTCTTATTTTCAGCGATTTTGCATAGCAATATAAAATTTGAGTAACATTAATCATATGGATCTATAGTTTTCTCTTATAACACGAATTATTGTTCAGTCTAATTATAAAACGAGTATCAAAACTAACAAATTTAAGTAACTCTGTACTAATATTTTTGTATATAAAAGCAAGTGAATAAATTTCATTAATTCCAATATTCTAAACTTCAATTCATTCATTCGGCATCATTTTGATGTTAAGAAACCCATTTTCTCGCACCCGAATGCGTATCCCTGATTTACTCTAGGTCTGGCTTTTTTTAAATCGAAGGGCATTGAGGAAATTTCCCCAACCGGAAACCCCGTATTTAAACAGAATGTCTAAGACTATATTTCTCCCACGGCCTCAAAAACGTAATAAACTCTAGCACCGATTGCTTAGAATTGTTGAACTGTATAAACTTATACACCCACAAATGACATTCTAAAGCCTGAAATCTGGGTCTGAGTCCGGGTTATCACTATCATCGTCGTCGCTGACGGTATGACGCTTCTTTTTCTTGTGTTTGGATTTCTTGTGCTTATGGTGATGGTGTTCTTTAATTTTGTGTCCTCCAACTTTTCTACCTTCCGTTCCAGGAAATTTTAATGGAACAATTGTTAGCTTCGGAACTCGAACCACTGGCTCCTAAAAACAACAAATATTTTAATTACACAATGGTTGATAGAAATTTGCTTAAAAATCACCATATTAAAAACGGCCAGTCTTACTTTGTTGACGGAGGTTGAATTTTGTGACACACACACATATTGCGGTGTGCTAACAGGGGTCATATTGTGAACTGATGCGTTAGGAGGAACAGGTTGATAAGCTTGTACAGTAGCTGCTGAAGAATGAGCGGAAGCATTTTGAAGATTTTGTTGATGGCCTGATTTTGAAGTATTCTTGTTAGGTGTGTACGTAAACAAATTTTGATCGATCTTTAGCTTAACAGGTTTTACTTCTCCCTCATCGTCTCCCTCCTCTGGATCAATTCTCAACATAAGCTGCTTAAACTGAAAATACAAATTTTCATTTTGTTTATTTAATATAATATTTTGATTTAATATGCAAATTAGATAAACAATGATAATCATAATGCAATATATTCTTACATGTAAATACAGTTCAATGAGAGCACGACGACCGTCAAGCGTGGCTCCGGAAGGGGGATTTCTAAGGTTTGCCAAAGTACATTTTGGATCAAAAACAGGAGAATTGCGACGATTTACAGGTCTTTCGAAAGTTTTTGTTGCATCCGATGGTGAATAGCTACTGATTCGACTAAACAATAAAAAGGATGATATTTTCATAAATGACACAGATTAAAATATTTAGAAAAATGTTGAAGTACACTTAAGTGTTATGTAATAATTACGTGTCAGTTAGCCCGTATGAGTCCTTTAGATGCTGTTTCAACATCAACAATAGAAGGCAACCTTGTGACGCTACAATACATTGCTCTAATGTTTTCGTGTCTTCTGGAACTCTCTTGACCAATGAGTCTACATCTTCGTCCTCGTCGTCTTCCATTATATCCGCAACTTTATTAACAACGGCAACTTCAGTTAACTGAGGGTTATTATCAAGTGAGTTTTCACAATTTTGAGGGGCCGCAGGGTCAGATGGGTTGCTAACTGGTGTAAGAGACTGTTGCAAGAGTAATGACATTGATATTACATTTTCATTTAGATAAATTCATTTACAACTTGATAATTACTAGTTGACACACAATTACCTCTTTAAATGCTTGAAGTAAGTTAGATCCTGTAACAGAAATCACAATATCTACGTGATGAATTATAAATAGCGGCTCGTCAACAACCTGGTATGGAAAGTATGCTAAATTGTCCGCATAATATAGGAGATCAGCCAACCGATTTTTCTGTAAAAGGCAAACAATAACAATATATGAGTAATTTTAATATAATAAACGCTTTTAAATTACAATATTATTGCAATTATAAGAATAGCTATGTGTTATAAAACCATACGTTTTGTTCATCAAACTGCTTTAGCAAGGACAATGCAATCGCCCGTCGTTGAGGTTTTGTTGAGCGCAGCAACGAATATAAAAACCCATTGAGCGCTGAAGGAGCTTCTTTTGGTCGTTGACGAAATCCTCTAACGACCGGAATTTCATCGTCCTTAATGCTAGTTAACTGCTCAGTGCTCTGACTATGATTGCCTGGAGTGATTGTGCCACGATATCCGTTGAGAATTCTTTGCAGCTGGAGTGATAATCGGATTCCATTGAGAACTTGGCTCTGAAGAAATTGAGGATGTTTCTTTTCCATTTCTTGCAACTGCTTGTCCGCCGTAGTGCTTACCCCTTGTTCTAAATCCGTACTCATGCATATTAAGTAAGGGACAATCTACAACAATAAAAATAAAATTAAACTTTACTAAAACACGTTCATATAGGCAAAGAAAATTAATCATAATTATGAATAAAAATTACCTGGATAGGATGAACTAAACCTTGTTGTAGTACAAGCTGAATTACACGCACAGCAGCCAACCGCACACTGAGATCACTTGAAAGAAAGGCTTCTAGTATTTGCTTGAGATAAATTTGAACTATCGTCGAGGCCATACCAGAAGTAACATCGCCCATTTCTTTGATATTCTCTAGTTTGGCGTTTTTTGTCCATTCCTGATCCTGCTTTATCATGCGAAGTTCCTCTTCAGTTAAATACAATTGTATATTAGCGAGAGCTTGAACTTTTAACTTGTTTTCAGCAGACAACGTGAGTAGCTGCTGGTAAACTCTTTTTAATTCTGTGCCCAACATAAAATCATAATGTCGAATGCACAGATTCCCTATGGCTTGTAAACTAAAATATTGTAAATCCGATGAATGTCCTTCCACCAAAAACATAAGTTCATGGAAAACTTGGTCCACAATATCACCCTGTATCAATACAAAAGTCAATGATTAATTTAAGAATACACAGGGTCATTAAAAGCATTAACTGTAATAAAAGGTGAGTGAATATTCTCATACAGGAAAATCTCCATAGACATCTGAAACTGTGAAATCGAAATAGCGAAGGATGAGTCCAATAGTGTAAATAGCACGCCTTAAATGTGGCCGAAATTCATTCAACTTAGGATCTGCAGGATTGTCCTTTATCATTTTGGCTTGTGCAACAAGAACACCTGTATTACAAAAATTCAGACAATGAATATTTTTCCCACACTAATTACCGAAAAAAGATTTGTTGACTAGAAAGCAAGACAGTATACTAATAGATATTTAGACATACTTTGAAACCGACGAAATACGTCACGAACTAATTTATAGTTATGCGTTATCTTATTGATGACGGCACCGAGACACGCAAGACAAGAATCGATAACACTTTTTTCATTTTTGAAAACCAATTTTACACAATCCTCTTCCAATTGCGCTAGGAAAGACTCTGATGGATTGACTAGCAAAGGGACAACCAATTCCAAAATACTACATACATTAGCTATAGCTGCTACTTCAGCTTGAGTCTGAAATTATTTTAATAGAACAAAATTAATGAAATTGAATCATCTTTTAATTAGATTTTAATGGACCTTTTGAATAGGACATAAACTAATTACTACTTACTTGACATTTTAGACTGAGGTAGCCTTGCAAAGTGCTTGCATGATTGACTAAAAGTTGGGGTCTGATCTTGGCAAACAAGTGTAAAGTCGCGACACATGCTACAAACCGCTGAGACGACGAACTCGGCGTAGATTCATTATTGCCTTCTTCTAATCGCAGAACATGCTCGACCAAACAATTCACTATTTGTCTGGATGCTGTTACAACTGCTTTTGGTGGCTCTTGATTTACTACCTTTTCTCTCACGTCGTCTTTATCGTCCTTAGGCTTAAAGAGCTGTATCATCAAATGATTAGATATTAATTAATTTTGTCAACAGTGCTAAAAGAATAAAAAATCTTCAATATTGAACATCCTTTAACTTACACTTAAAAGCAGTTGCTCAAAGAAATCTAGGCCAACTTTTTCGCAAGATGCAACGACTTCAGTAATATGGGACACTTTTCTTAACAAAGATTCGGTGTCCAGCGGATTTTCTTTAACTGCGGTGAACCACATATTTTGAAATACTTCCATCACAAGTTTTCGAATACCATCTTCATCATTAACTCTTCTGATCATTTTAACACAAATTTCTGGGATTTTGTCAAAGCTAGGACATTCAATACAAATGTCTCTCAAAATCTTTATCACTCGTTTTCGGACGCTGACACCGGTGTCCTGAAATTTAAATAGATTTGCATAATTAAATACAAATTCTGCCTATTAAGTTAAAGAAGTTGATCTGTAGAATATCGAATGTCATTACCAGAATTCTCAATGAAAGAGTTTCATAGTATTTGTCAATGAGATCATGACAGGAGAGAACGTATTTTCCAACAAGGTCCACAGCTGCTTCTCTAACAGCTGTCGATTGATCTAAGAATGAATGCTGAACCCACAATTGCATATCATTACGCGCCAGCACGCTAGGGTCAGCTTCCACAACCATTGTAAGGCATTTCAGTGCTTTTGTTCTGATGGCAACTGTGCTCTCCGTTGAAACACTTAATATCTACAGGAAAATTAATTATGTGTCCGTCAATACGAAATTGAATTAATTGAAATCAAATAGTCATATGTTGTATAACTATACTTACTCGTTTAAGAAAGAAATCAAAACTGGCTGAGAATGGACGTTTTGAGGCCAAATAACGAGTGATAAGTTCCGCACTCTGGTAATCCACGAATGTTTGAACAACTTCAGTCTTTCTCGAAGTCAAAGGATCAGAGAAAGGTCGGATTTTGGTAAGGAGAAAATTCTTTCTTCTCTCACTCATTTGAAGCACGTGGGTATTTGTTTCGGTGTCATCTTCATTACCATCGCCGTCAGAATCATCTGGTTCAGATTCTTCGTCAGAACTAGAATCTGGAAACATTTAGAAATGAATAAAATAGTATTAGCATTTTATAAGGGAATTGCAACTAACAAATGACAGCAAATAATCTGTTATCCATACTTTTCTTTTTCTTTTTTCTCTTGGTTTTATTTGGCTTTGCGGACCCTGTATTAGATTTTAGACTGTTTGCAATGTCGCTTGGTGCACTTTTCCACCAAGATGATATATAAAAGTGGCGAGCATGCATTAAGGAAGGATCGGATTGACCATTTACTGCCAAGTAATCCAAAAGAAGTCGTTGGAGAAACTCAGATTTTTCTTCATCAGAGTCAAATCCTTTCTTGGACTACAAAAATACATTGCATATTATTAGAATAAGAAACATAAATTATGGTGGTTAAGTAATCCTGCAAATATATATCAAATAATACTGAGAAGCCATACAAAATATATACTGAGAAGCCATACCTCTTTATCATCAATTTGCTCATCCTCTGCTCGTATATCACCAATTATGCGGTCAATTGTATCCATCCTTGTATGAGTTGATACTGCATCTTTGCGTAACCTAGCCGCTGCAACACCAAGGTATTCCAAAGATGCGACACGTAAGGCAACTTCTAAGTTTTTATTGCTTAAATTTTGAACAAGTAGATTTCCTAGAAGTGAAAGAAGCAGCTCAGCTGCAGGCCACTGTGGCTTATTCACAGTCGATAACAAATCTTGCACAAAATTTTCAAACAAAACTCGGTAGTCACAATCTTCAGATTTGCTTCCACATTTACTAAGAAAAACAGCAAGAAAATTTCCCGCTGTTCTCATGGCCGTATCGTATTTACCACCAATCAATACATCTCGGTCCGACTGTAAAGTATGAGTTAACATTTTTACTAATTGACTTACTTTTCTCACAACATGATTTTGCATCACTTGAGTGTTATTTCGACATTTTAACACTAAATTGCTGAGAATTTTAACTTACGTTTGACTGTTTTGTACCATCTTGTTCATGATCGCCAAAATTTTTCGATCTTCCTGTAGTAGCAAGCTTATCTGGAAGGTGGGTGACACATTGTATCAGTTGCAATACTAAAGCTGTAAGCATTTGTATACATTCTTCAGAACCAGAAGACAGTTTAAATGTTCTTAAACTGCGTTTACTGCTAGGTAGTCGGGCTATTGATGCTAAAATGTCATCTAAGAGAAGACGGCGATGCTTTTCGTACTGAGTGAATATCTATAGGCAAAAAATAAAGTTAAGACCACTCCTGTAATGAAAATTGAAAAGTTTATGTAACTGTTTAACGTAAAGTATCAACATACAGCTGTGACAAGTTTCAAAGCTGATAACTGTAATTCAGACACATTTTCAACAAAGAATGGAGACACTCCTAACGTTGAAAGATGCAGCACTGTAGTGTCTGTTAACACTTGGACATTAAGTAACTCTGCAAGAAGGCTCACAACCTCGTGCATCTTGTTGTAAAACGATATCATTCCCTTTTCCCTAACTTCTCTTGCGTGAGCACGTTTCCTTTTACTGGATGAAAATCCGTCTGTTTCAAATAATTCATCCATCATTTAAATGACATAAACATTATTTAAATTCATTGCATCACATAATTAGTTTGCAGGTACAAAATAAAATCATTTTCTGTACCTTTCCCTCTCCGGTCATGCCGATACACAGGATCGAAGGCAGGAAAAATTGTGTTTTGGAGTTGAAACTTTGCAAAAATAACTATTCGATCAATGAGATCCTCAAGGTAAACCCGTTTAGGCATGTTTTGACTGGTCAGTACGTGAAGTGCAGTTAAAGATGAAAGCACACCTCTTGATATGCTTTCCATTGTGAGTTCAAGCCAAAGCCGACTCTCGTCTTCGTTATCATCCTGTGGAAAAAGTAATATTATTATTAACTCATTTTACAAGTAAATAGTAGATATATATTTATTAAAGTGATGGCCTATAGCTTTTACTTGGTTTTAAACGTTTTAATAATAAATTACAATAAATTGTGATAACGAATGTGTGTTTACCGGATCTGCTAAAGGAGTTACTTTGCATCCCTCACGTATGTTTTTCTCCAAAAGAGTTAGTAATCTAACTACTTTGTCTGCTGGTATAGCCTCCATGGCTCCTAAAGCTTTTAACTTCGCCGCTTCAGAACACAATTCCGCCAACTGGTGTTTAGGAATAAGTAATTCCGGAGATACATCATTGCAATCGTCATCTATATCCTCATTTCGGTCGAAGTACTCGATACTTTCCAAAACCACCTCCATCGACTTAAGAAATCTATGGTATGTATTGTTGTCCAGTATGTTGCTTCCTAATTTTTCCAAAACAGGTACCAGCATTCTTTCTACCCGACGAACTTTTTTCTTTGGTACATCTTCAGGTGATAGATCAATTTCTTCAACTTTCTGAATACTTGCTTTTCGCTTTCGTACTTCCACAATTTCAGGCGAAAAGCTCTCGTCTAAACTTTCTGTTTCATTTACAAAAAAGAATCAATAAGACATTGTAGTAATTCACATTTATTGAACTGACGCAACAAAGTTAATAAAATGAAGGTAGCAATGAAATGCATGTACTTTACAAAGAAACAATACTTGAACACTACCAACTACATAATAATGTGAAAACGAGATATGAAGAAAATGGTTTGAACATACTTTTTCGCTTGTCTTTTAAGTTTTCCTTTGTTTTAAATATTTTCCCCTTTTTATTTCTCCCTGCTTCATCTTCACCATCGGAGCTTTCGTCTTTGTAGCTTTTTGATGTACTTGCTGCTCGACCCACACTAGAGTTTGTATTTCGGTTGTTTGGAGTACTGGGTAATATGGTGACTTCCTGTTCTTCCTGTCTCTTTAGTTTTTGCAAAGCCTGCTGAAGTTGTTCGCTGTTTTCTAACTTTGGCAGTTTCAACACCAATTCTCTCTGAAATTAACAATTTCAAACAATATAATATGTTGCAATTTTATTGCAAGTTTCCATTCAACTACTAAATCAGGATTCGGTTTAACCAGGAGGTAAAACCATCCCTCTAACAACTAAAGAACTAGCATGTAATTATTCCTTATTCCCAGAGAATGTCACTGGGAAATTGAGAAAAGGGACGTCAATTTTGGAACCCTATCTTCACCCCATTCCATTAATCTTGAGTCCTACCCAATCCTGACTAATCCTGACACCTTAAAGCATTAGAAATAATGACTTGCTCTGTATTACGTTGTCAAACGGCAAAAATAAAGGAAAGAAAGACTTGACACACCACATTTAGTTACAACTACAATTATGTAGAGGGTAGGTACAGATTTGACATCTCTGGAAGAAACTTTTTCGAATTCAAAGAAAATTTTCGAATTCAAAGAAAGTTTTTCGAATTCAAAGAAAGTTTTTCGAATTCAAAGAAAGTTTTTCGAATTCAAAGAAAGTTTTTCGAATTCAAAGAA
>JAQFYB010006623.1:0-11925 GCA_034694085.1 Pogonognathellus longicornis
GTGATTTAACAGATGAAACCTTTCAAATCTATACGCATCCTGGAATTAATCTTGATATCATGAAACATGCTACTTGCTAAGCAACCTTTTCACCAACGGCTCGGCCACAACTGAAACAAAATAAAATACAACACTCGCAAAACAAAACTACAGTATACCTATATGTTTTGTTGGCGGTGAATATTTTCTGTGTAATATAAAAGCAGTTTTATGGTAATCAGCAGTCAGCAGCAGTTCGTCGTCTGCTTTGTTCCCAACCGTAGATAGGTATATCTTGTGCCTCTGTATATATGTATCAGTATTTCTAGAAATATGCTTGTCTAATGTCATTTTCTCATAATATAAGAAATCATTTATAATGCATAGCCTTCTGCAAAGTTCTGCCCACAACCAGCGCAAAATAGTTACTTTCAGCTCAGTCACAGAAAAAAGAAATGATACAATTTCATGGACTGGTGAATAAATGAAAAGGTATTCCTACTACGAAAACAAGGAATCTGCGTATAAGAAAATGCAATATAGCCATTTCTCACTTTTGTTTTTGTGTAAAAACGCACGTTCGTCTCTTTTCTTGCCTTTTCCACATTTTCCAAACAATTTTATGACACTCTTCCATTATTTATGCACCCAAATGCTAATTTGTTCTACTAAACAGCAAGAGTATCATACTATACATTTAGTAAAATAGAGAAACTGTGTTGCAATGTATAGCTGAACATGAGGTGCCAAAGTGTCAATTACGATTACAACTTGCACATAAAACAGATTTACATTTACATAGTAAATCCATCAGATTTTCCTTCCTGGTGTATATACACGTGAATTTTGAACCTTCATTTCGACTAAATTGAATTTCTTATCTCAAGCATAGTACACGCTTATATACACACTTGCAGACTTTCAAATTTTTTGTTCCTTATTTTTGTTCACCTGTGTGAGTTTGTCGCAGCGCTGTTGATCGTTTTGGCCCAACAACGCGCTCCTTTTATTCGTGTCATTCTCATTTACGATTATTTCCGCAAAGTGATGGGCATTGTGATATCCTAAGCTGACGTGACTTTGAATTTTCTTACGGCCTGTATTCCTTGTATCATCAGTCAGTTGATGTTTAGAAACTTCGATATAAATATATTGTAATTCATTACACTTTATACTTTACAGGTTACTCAAAAAATCATTGTGTATATTATACAAAAATAGGAACAATATAATATAACTGCTATGCATATAATAGTTGGAACACTATTGTTGTAGTATAAGCAGTCTAAGTCTAAAGTGTATCTATGCTGTGCTGGAAAATACAAGCAGGATGTTGTTGTAATGATGACGATGTTAATGATAAGAAGGATTTGCTGAGCTGAATTTGCTTCGTCTGCGTTAATTTATAACACACAACAGTTACCATATCTTAGAGTAGTAACATACACATAGCGAATATATAGAGTAGATTTGTTACACATTTATTTATACTGGGCATATGCCTACTCGCTCTTACTACCATTATCGTTTGTATGGGCAAGTATATTATAATGATGATGGATGGCCCTTGTCTTCTGTCCTGTCGTTGCTTGTCGTCATTTCCATGGATTTACCAAAAGCTTAGTCTAAGCCTGCTATGCATGTCTTCGGTTTTACTTGTTGTTGAAGGTATAATGTATTGCTGCAATATAACACACATTAAATATAGCTACATAATATTACATTACTAGTATATAGTAGCTTTGTATTATTTATATTGAATACAAGATATGCTTTTTACTAGAAGAACCTAGTACTGTATTATTTTCTCATTGTTACTTAAGTATATGGTTTCATTCTTGCAAAAATAATGTGTATAGAGCTTCAAATAATAATAATCATCATATCGCAAAGCTTTTTTGTATTCATATTATTAAGAAAATCTAATAAACAATGTAAATGTGCTTTATAGCTGTATATATTGTACTTGATATAGCATAAGCTACTTGTTATCATATCATGTATATTGTATAATACATTTGAGTATACTTATTTTTCATTTCAGGAGTTCTAATGAATAAGTTTTGATGCCGAACTCAACTGCAGCCTCAATTCTTCTCAATTCACTTTAAAAGGTACGTTGTTATCCTATTTGTTAATAATATAGTGTAACACATAGCAATATGATTATTGTATTTATTCCCTGAAACTACTGTCATAAGCTTCTTGTGAAACTTTGCAAGGCAAATCAGTAAATAGGTCGTAACTCACAAATACTACTAAGGTACATTACATAGCATGAGTTGAGAAAAAGCATTATTACTACTTTTATATTTCTGTATCCGCTTATTTTACATTCTAGCGAAAAGTATTACTTGAGTAGTAGGATAATAATAATAATACATAGAATATAGCCACACAAGTAATAATAATCTATGTAAATGCGTGTCTCTCCAAAGAATTTCATTTTGTCTGCCTTTTGAAGTAATGCATCCAATTACATTAACTATCTTTATTATGCGACGAGTGTATTCATACAAGTTGACATGACACTACTGCCATAATGTCAACTTAGCTCCTGTCATCTTCAGTTTCACAATGATTTTTCTCTCGTCTCGCCATGGGGTCGTTTTACAGCAATTTACGAAAGATTTTCAGACTTATTATTTGTGTCCGCTCTTTCGTATCTTTGAAATATTTCCAAAACATATTGTTGTAAACCATTTCTACAATATTATCCTGCATGACTGTTGTACTTCTGTAAATTTTCATTCGTTTTCATTTCCTGGATGGTTGTTGTGCTAGTAACTTACAAATTCTCTCTCTCTCTCTTTCACATATATTTACTACATGAGCAAATTTGATGTTTCCCGTATATACTTCGTGATTTGTTACCTTGCCTTGTCATCCTTTGAAAGATTAGTCTCTACTGCAAATTTATTTCATGTCAAATTCATAAGTAGTTTTATTGTTGTCGTATAAAACCAGGCCAGTCCATGCACCAAATAATACACACAATGGCTCCCAATTACCTATTGCCTCCAAATGTCAAGGTGTATCTTCTTGAAAGGATTTTTAATTAATTTACACATCCAACGATATGAATTATGCATACTACACATTTTATACCCTGTAAAGTTGACGACCTGATTTTATTCGTTTGAGATAATAATACGTACCTACATACTTAAACCTATATACCTTGACGAACATAATAAGCTTAATATTTATAAACATTGATTCGTTAAGAAATTGGAAAATAAGATATAAAGGTAAGGAGGCATGTACTACAATCTAACTAGCAGGTTAAACACACTCTCATCAATAATAAAGTTGATATATGTGAAAATATTGAGGTCAGCTGAATTGAGTTTCGAGTTGATTGGAGATATGAAGTGCAATTGCATTCCACTGTATAATAGTACACATGCAGTGTAATATCATAATGAAAGGTTTGTAGTATAAACAAGTGCACTATAATATACTTCATGTGCATGGTACATTGCATGTATATTGATCTGATGATCACACAAATAATTTATCAAAGGCCTAAACAGCACCAATAACCTGTAAGGGTGACGGCGGACTTTGAACTACACTTTATTATTACGAACATTTTTCATTTCGACAGATAATAAATTCTCATTGAAAAAGAAAGTGGTTGTAAGTATGCGGTATACTAAAATATTTAAATACGTAAATATGCAGTTCAAGTCATTTTATACATTCTAGACTCGTCCTTGGTATAAATATTGTACAATAGGTTTTACAAACATTTTCATATAGGTCCATAGAGTACTAAAGAGTTATCATTAACACAAATTAGCGTTAAAGACTTTTTTGCACGTTTTGCTGTGAGGTAAGTAAAATGAGAAATTAATTAAGAGTCTTGACGCAGTCGAGTTGAAAAGTTCTTTACGATAATCACAGCTCACGCTGCTTTCTGCAAATAATATGTCTGTCTTCGCTTTAGAAGACGTATGCCTCGAGACTTGAGATACAATAAGGAAGAAAGACATTATTTCTATTAACGATACATTTCTAGTAACAAACATAGACATTAAGACCATTGTGATTTTAAATAATGCTATACCTGGATTTGATTACCGTCAGTTTACAAGTAGTTAGTTACAATATTTTTGAAGATACTACTGCTATTACATGAGTACATGTTCTGCTTGTATTGATACAGGAGTATTAGAATTTCTACTGCCGTCTCTCTCCCGTATTCATCAATCAAGTAATCTGTACACTATTATTTTGTTTCGTATTTTACATACAGCGAACAATTTGCAATTTTCAGTTTTCTTTGATACTTGGTTTGAGTTGTTAGTATTTCTTGGGAAGATAGCACAAAGAGTACCATAATCCTTTGTGTTGTTGTGTATACGTGTAAACATTTTTAATGTCGCGTTAGTGTATTGTAGCATGTATACCTATGTATATATGCACCTACTGTACTAGTATTAATTATACAGGCTCATGTAACTGTCTGAATTTGTATGGAGATTGTACGTATAGATATGAGATTAGCAGCACTACATGAAATTAAAGCCAGCAATAATAACAGCAGGGGCTAGACCAGCCTCCACATCAATCAAGAGTCATCATCAGTCTTTTTCTTGTATTTTCTTGTCATTTTAGTTTCTGAGGTATTTAGCAAGTAGTTTGACTTGAATATCTGTATTTAATACAACAACATCACCAAGAATTCGTGAGGTGACCTTAGTTGACTCGACGGGTCTCAAAAACATTTAGTGAAAAGAAATGCTACAAGAGTGTAATGTACATGTACTTTTAGCATGCACCTACCTAGGTAAGTATGTAGTAGAGGTACTAAAGGTGTAGATGTAGTGTATGTAATGTTTGTAGTATATAAATCTCTCTCTAGCTAAATACATAGGTACATAGTGTGGATATAATATGTAGGTACATGTAAATATTGAAGTACAAGATATGTAGGTATTTTTGTAATTGTATAGTGTGGGATAATGTGTGTAAGTGCAAGTGTATTCGTGAGATATTATGTTAGGTAGTACTTACGTGTAGAATAGACTTATTGTTATTTGTATAAGTACTAGGTGTTTATTTGCATTCATGTTTTATTAATGTGTTTAACTCATTCGTTGTGACTCTAATATACATTAAACTCGACAGTATTTTTTGATGATGTTGTTCACACAAGGTACGTAATTCAATTATGGGGTAAATATCCTCATTACTATTACTAAATTACAACCAGGCGAATGTTTTCAAAATTTTAGACTGCAACTTGTTATTTGTTCTACATAACATGCATGCAAGACTGAGGCTAACTAAACAAAAGTGGGAGAGAGAGACGGCTGTGGTTCGCTTGAAAGTCGGTTGCAGAAGGAGAATGCGTTGGTTGCATGTAAAATTGTACACAGGACGGAAAACTTGACAGGTCAGGAATATGAATATTTATGAGCCACTTTGGTTTTCTCAAGTGGAGTGAGACTGTGAGAGTGGAGTTGAGTCTTTTGGTAGTTTTCGTGAATTTTCAGAGTCGAGTCTTGCCAAAATCGTTTTCAAGTAGATCTGAGGTACGAATTGCCACAAAGCAGCTCTTGTACTACGATCATAAGAATCGCTGTTTCATATTATGTCTTACAGTGCTATACACTAATATAGGCACCTACCTATATATAGCCATGCAGTATTTCATGCGTGAGATATATGTTACTATAATAAGTATGAAGACCTCTTCAACTTGGTCTCCCTTTGTGTGTAAGCGTCGGAGTAGTGGAGCGAGTAACATATTCCCAACGTTTTCTCTGTTTCTATCGTATTCTACGTACACAGAAGTATCATATCTTTATAATAGTGCGTATACCCCTACTTTATGCCACTAGAGAAAGAAATTGGGAAAGGAAACCTTTGCTGACTGTCTTGTGTTTTCCAAGAAATCTTATTTCACTAGTAGTGTAAGGCGTAAGGACAAAATGCTTAGTGCTACGTGTGTGTTCCTAGGCTATACATCTTTCCAGACATTGATAACTACTTTTTCTAGTATGGCACTACATGCGTAAGAGTATTACGGTGATCAGTGTTGTGTGTGTTTAGATTGGCTGATGCAACTCTTGAACTCCCTTGGTTCGTTTCATGTATCGTGTGTCTGGAGTGACATCCAAACACTCTTTACATCATAATATCTATATACCTTTCTCCAAACTGACTTTCTCTGTTTACAACTGCACACTGTATATACGTGTATGTATAACACACGTACATGCACACACATAATATACACATTAAGACACAATGTATACTACTAGGTACATGTAAAAGTGACATTTGATATAGAACTAAATGTACTATGTGTGTGTTGAATTTCATATTTTTTCATAAGAAAGTAATAATATTACTTTTATAAGTCATATGATCTTTCATATGGTTAGGATTGAAGTTAAAGGAGTTATGTGTATAAAGTACATGTACTTCTGGCATTGTGCAGGTGAGTGGTATGGGTTTGGTGTGGTTGGTGGTGGAAGACAGACAGAGCTACAGACTACAATACTTTTTTTGAAGGTACGAGTTGTGGAAGTGTAATGTTTCCTTTGATCCAGAAATCGATGAAATTTTTCTATTCTTTCCTGTTCACATGTTTCTCCATTCTCGACATTTCTACGTGTATCTATCATATATGGCATGTCTGTATTATGAGGAAGCCGGAAGAACGATAATCTATAACAAGAATCTCTATAAAACACAAGGCATAGCATCTTTTACTTACTATGAGTACGTACTCAGCCCAAGAAAAGAATACATACACACATACACACGAATATATGTAGGTAGGTAAGGTACATATATTCATGTTAGGAAAAGAAGTATAGAGATAATGCAACTTGATATGTGTTCCCATATGCTTAGCATCCTCTTGTTCTAATATCTAAAAGAAAGTTAACATTGCCTTTCTAGAGTTGGCTTTATGTTTCCCTTCCTCTTTTCTCTTTCTCTCTATTAGCTTTCCTTGCATTCGTTTTCAGTATACTTTTCTTTTTACTTTTTCCATCCCCAAGGACCTCAACTTAGAGTGAGTAGCTATATTCCTTCTGTGTTCATTTTCTCACTTGACTAGTATGTCGTAGCCTGTACTTCCTCCTGTAAAATTTAATTTCTGTTTTTAATTTGAGATGTTAAACAGATCATCATATATTTTTTGAGTTCGGTAAATGTTGATGAGCTTGAATTATAATTATTTAATTTTTCTACACAAGGGCATTTTATGCTTGAGTGACCGAATAGTTATCCTATTAAAGGTACTGCGTTTCTATTGGTCAATACAGCAATAATACAGCAATAGCAACAACAATAATAGAGGCAACATTTTTATTTCTTATCACTTATTGGTTTCGAAATTCGTGTTCTGCCTCATGTAACTGATTGACTTATTTATAGGCGATAGTAACTACCTATATTAATTTAGTGAAAAATGTTATATTATTATGTATAATGTATTAATGTATGTAAAAATATTGTAATTTGACTTGATGCACGATGTACATAGTAGAGACAGGAGATTAAAACATGTATGAATGTATGCATCTGAGTAAAATCAGTAAAGAACAAGAAAAAACAAGTACATAACTTTGTTTCAATTGTATCTTGCGCTGTCGGCAAAGATTCGTCTGAAGAAACTACAATGTCAAAGTCAAGTGAGACGAGCTACGATAAGAGAATAATAAGGTGCCGACGCATTGGAAGAGAGACGGATGCCAGTTGCATTGTATTTGCATGTACGAACGATATGTTCTCTCTTTCATTCTTTCATGATGTGTGTGTGTGTGTGTGTAGCACACAGACAGAACTTCTATTGTGGGGTTTTGCTAACAATACAATATCTGTGTACATAAGGCTATTACACTTGTTTTGTGATGTACAAGTCAAATGAATGTCAAGTTAACTACAGGGTGTCTCCAGGCTAAACACAGAAATCTGAGCTCACCTGTCATCCAATGGCAATGCAATGGAGCATAAACGCAATGAAGTACACTGTTTATACAGAACACACTGCGGTGCGTTATGTTATTTATATATGTTGTGATGTGATACTACGCTTGTACTTGATGTGTGTCTATGTGTGTATGTTACATGCAGTGGCAATGACAATGACATGCAGACAGTACAATACAGACATAGACAATGTCAAAGAAATCTTTTTAAACTTACGATACGAAACTAGCACTGAAAGTTCTTTAAAAGGATTCGAATGTAATAAACTTTCTATTTTCTTACGACTCTATTGTGTTAGTATAGTAATAGCAGAGCCAATGTAAAGCAAAAGCAGAGACAGTGTGTAAGTAAAAATGAATTGAAAGATTTTTATTTTGGCGAAATCCTTTGTGCCATATAAACAGCAGGGACAATGTTTATTTCAGTGCACAAAGGATATTCATAAACACTGGATGACAGCTACTACTATATAAATACATAGAAGGTACCAAAGAGATTTTCGTAATACGACCAGGAATAGAAATAAATGCGTAGACACACAAAATACGTATTACTTAGGTATACACCATTTCCAGAGTGTCTATTTTATGTTTTCGACAGTGTGAATGCGAACAAGAAAACACACACACACACACGTGTTTACACGTAAATACAGAATACATACACAGAGTACAAATGCACTGAGATATAATTCTTCAGCATGCCATAAGCCTTTGCGAAGGTGTGGCAGATTGCACATGGGATATATATGATACTGTAGAAAATGCAGACTAGAATGGAGCTTGGAGTATTGTAAATGTTGTGTATACCTAACTACTACTTAACTACTACGATGTTATGTTGTTCGTTGTTGTTTACCACCTGGAGTGCGGGAAATCGCTTTTCCTATATAATTTTGTTTTCCGAGAGGATGATGTTGTGATGGGTTTGCTTTGGAGGATGCTACAGCAGAGGAGTTTAAGTAGACACAGTAAAATATACAACAGTTTCGTTTGTAGCTCTAAGTATTCGCATTGCCCACCTTGGTTTGCCTCTTTAAATCTTTTACATTGACTCACTTGAGGAAGGCAAGGAGTACAGTTTACCTAAGTACAAAGACGTTAAATCGAATCTAAAATTGAAGAGACTGCTGGAATATTTATGTTTCTAAGTGAATACAACGTACTGAACTACTATTTCTACTACTCCAACTTACTATTTGATCATGGGTTTTGCTTAAATTTAAGTATACACACATTACACTGTCAGTGTGCATGTATATATAGGTAGGTAAGAAGGTTCTTATAAATGAGATGGTGTATGTATATAGGAGACATGTATTATTAGAGTGAAGAATTTGAATGATATGAAGGAATAAATGTAAGAGGATTGGCTGGAAGAAAATATTGGCGTAAGCCCTCTTATTCATAAAAAGAAATCCCTAATGCACTGCATATGTTCTTGAGTAAATAGCAGACAAATGCCATCAGCCCCTTTTATTCTCTGAGAATTTCCCCTTTAGTGGTTTTATAGTTTCCAGCGTTTCACTTCTAACAGTGAAGGAGTGGAGGAGAGAGTTAGAAAGATACAGATAAGAGCTGAATTTTGCAGTGCGTTATTGGAAATCGTGTTACGCATACTAGAGGCACAAAGTCAACCTTCAAATATGAAACATGTATTTAAGGCTTGTCCGAACGCACCAGCACTCACTCAAAGAAGTGTAGCATTTTTAGAGCAAAAACCTGCCATTGCATACGGTGATACGACTATCAAGATTTTGTGTAAACCCTCTTATACATATACATGTGCAAGATTACTTATCTTTACAGATACTATAAGTACATGTGCGTTTCTTAAGGGTATGCAAATAATATAAATACACTTACTATATAGGAATACGTAGGGATAGGAACACACACTGTGCGTATAAAAATATTTAGTATTGCAAGGTAACACAGATACAAGATTTTACTACGAACTAGGACTTTAAAAAACTCACGAGCCAGTTTCTGCTTTCACCGAGAGGCTTTCTCTCTTTTTCATATACAAAGAACGTAACTTAATAACAACATGTAAGTATAGTGCTACTCTACCTTGCATCGTTGTTCTTCTCAAGTTCAACGTTTTTATTGCAGCTTTCATAATCCGAAAGGAAAAAAACACCAGCAAAAGCTAAGTATGCATGTACATTAGGGAGATAAGCCTTTAACGAAATGCTAAGCCCTTTTCAGCTGTCATGTCAACCTACTACTACTCACCAAATACGATTTCTTCTTCGACAGTGTCATTGTTTGCAAACTTTCCTCTATATATAGAGCTATAGTGCATGTGTACACACGTGAAGAAATAAACCAAATGCACATACATACATACACACATACACTTTCATTGAATATTGATGGGATTAAACTCGACTGCTGAAGAAAAGACAAGGGAGAACACGGGGCAAAAAATGACTTTCCTTCACACTCTGCTGTACTAATATTTTTTGCATGTATTATTTCAATATCATCCACCCAAAGCCTTCTTGAATGATTGGCTTGACATAGAACATCTTCACTCGTCCTACACGTCCTTGCCACTTAACGCATAACACAAGCACACTGAAAAAACGCCGAAAAAGAGTCAGATTTTTTCAAATAGAAACATGAAACACGTATTTTCAATTGCGCTAATACATAAAATACAACAAGGGGGAAACTTTGTTCAATCGTATGAAATCAAATAAACAAAATAATGTTGAGTACACCTACCTACTATTTGTACTCGAAAAGCGAAAGCTTATTAACGAAAGGCGTTTTTAACAGTTTACTATACGTATGTTTCTTACTTGTACCTACCTTTTTTCTGCATTGCGATTTCATCATAAATTATGCAATGTATGAATTGTTTATAATGTTCCATTCATCAGATCAAACAAAACAACTTTGCACTGGATATCAATTTTTTACAATGATTTGTTAGTTTTTGATTTGTTTACCGAGTGTGCAGATAGAATGTGTGCATACGCAAAAACAAAGTAAACACATGGAATGGAAATAATTATATGGAATGAACACGTTGTTAAAGGTAAATAAGAGACAAGTAAACTCTTTGCTTATTTATTGTTCCTCCTGAGGACGGAAAGGACATTTGGAGCTGTGTTGTGTGCTTGTGTTGTGCAGAAACAAAGTTACACCCTTCTTCTCCTGTGTGCCACTATTAAACCGTGGTATCGTCTTGTAATTTATAAATGTGAAATACGTAGAGACATGCATGAGGCAGAGTGCGTGGCGTAGCCGTGTAGTTAGAACGCAATGATAGCCTGCACAGATAGGAGTAGTAAATAGTGGTGTAACTGTAGAGAAAGAGCGAGTGGAGTATTGCAGTCGTTTGTGGTATTAAATAGGAAAGTTATAATACTGTTGGCGTATCTCGAGCATACTCTCCAAGAAGGAGCTCCCATGTGCCGTGTGAGGTTGATGTGTGCCTCGAGAAAGCAAATTCGTGTTAGCGGTCGTGAATTTATCAGAGATGTTGTCCTGACCCAGCCTGGTTTGTACAAGTCTTCCACTCAGTCGCTTCTCTTTTGGATAGCGTAAAACAGAAAATACTACGCGAGGGTGATACTCGCAACTGATAGTAATGTGCAAGTAACTAGCAACAGTCCAAACTCAAGGAAAACCAAAAGAGATAAGACCAAATTCAACTCTAATAGTATTGTAGCAGTATCACTATCACTGGGTGGGATTTCATACTATAGGAAGTACCACGTACATACATAAGTAAGTGTAAGTACAACATGCTTAACATATATGCATATACGACACTCGTGCTACAGATATACATATCTCGCTACGGCACAATACTCTCCATGGACAAAATCCCTATTTTTCTCCACCTCCTTTTCTTACAAGCGTGAACCTTTATCTTGGTTTAAACAACAGATGTACAACACAATGCATAACATATTTATCTGCACAAATAGCTTCCTATAATTTACAGCCTATACTAAATTATACCAGACCACAC
>JAQFYB010006624.1:0-11922 GCA_034694085.1 Pogonognathellus longicornis
CAGGGCAGTATGGCAATTTATGATTTTCCAAAAACACATAGAGCATACTAATACAACGATTGGGTGGACTAACAATAAAGTAACACACTGAACGCATCAGTATAAAAGTATTGAATGCGATATAGCGTAATGAACTGATAACAACGGTCAAGTTTAACATATGACTGTAAGAATTTTACTAGATCTGATTAGATATGAACATTGCCTCAAAGGATTAGACTTTAAGGAGGGTCAATTCGAGGTTTTTTTTCGAGGGAGTGGTAGTTCCCATGTAAAACCTCCATTTTCTAAGGGCTCTGGAGCCAAGTTGCATAGATAAGAAAATAACCAATAATGAATTTTATACACAATATAGATTAGGTTCTGATGAAGCTTATTAGCAAGTTTCATCTTTGGTTATCCGTGCAGCGTTGAACTATCATGATTTTACCAAAGTGACTTTACATGGGAACTCCCACTCTCTCGGAAAAAACTCTCGAATTTACCTTCCTCAAAGTCCAATCCCCTGTGGCAATGTTTGCATTTTAATAGGATCTAGTTATTTCTTAAACACATGGATA
The DNA here is from genome assembly GCA_034694085.1 of Pogonognathellus longicornis. NCBI lineage: Eukaryota > Metazoa > Arthropoda > Collembola > Entomobryomorpha > Tomoceridae > Pogonognathellus > Pogonognathellus longicornis. The sequence continues at coordinate 561 of JAQFYB010006624.1, forward strand.
AGAAAAGGATAAGAAAAGAGTTGAGGAAATATATTAGTAGAAAACGAATACCACAATAATGTGTCTCTAGTAATTTGAGTTGAAAGATCTAGACACATTATTACACAATACATAAAATTGGTGTAATTGAAACCAACCATAACTTTATTTGCATGTAGAAAACAATAGTAGGTAGGTAATGTGTGCTTTGGATTATACCTTCGTGTTAATTCCTTGGCCCGTTTCTATTCCACCATAGGACACAGCAATGGATCCATCCACATAATATATTGCTATGAAGACTGAAAAATTCGCATCAATATATTCAACAGGAAACGTAGTGGGGCAAAGACATATGCCACGCTTTTTCCAACGGTTTTCCTAAATGGTTAAATCATTATTTTGCTCTTTCAAATTCAAAATATTTCCCACTAAAAAAATACAGAATTTTATTCTTATTACCTTATTGAATTTAAACACAGCAAGCTTTCTTTTTTCGTAATCAGACGACACTTTAATTTCTGCGAGCATTTTTGGAATAGGATACTCCACGTCCGGTAATCCAGTTGCTAAAATCAAATCACCCTTTTGTCTAAAATTGGTAACTCGCACTTCCAAAGGATCCAGTTTTAATTCGAATGCAATGTGCTCCATAATATACTCAATACATGCAACTGTAGACAGACTCCCTTGAAATATAAATAATATATATAATACTATGAATGTTTTGAAACATTAAGGGGAATAGCACACTCTGAGCTTATCATTGAAAAGAATTTAAAGGCAAGGCGATGAGAAAGGTCTGTTCACAAGTGCTGGAAAGTTTTATTCACTTCATTAATGAATAGCGAACTTGTACCAGAGAATACACGGACTATGTGAATATCTTCGAGCTGTTATTTCCATTCTTGGAACTCTGTACCACCCTTTTCTTATGTTTTTGGATAGGGAAATCAATATCGTCATGAGATCGATACTTTCGAAGCAATGCTTCGTCAAAAAATTCTGCAGCGTTTCTGAGACAAGTTTTTGAAAAAAAGGTCATTTCCATTATGAATAAAATTTTAAAAAACTGAGTCCACCATGTAATTCCACCCTCGACTAAAATTAGAGTCTCAGGCAGTTGAATTTAGAAATTACAAGTTTGGGCTCTCAGATACGCCAGATAGAAATGCCTATAGATTGTTATACTAAAAACCATTTTAGTGTATCTAACCTCGTTCTCATCTCTTGAAAAGTTATTGAAGAATTACTCTAATTTAGTGTAAAAGCAAAATACCCCGAATCGAATAAGAAGGATTAAATTTAACATAGGACAGTATGTCATTTCATAAACACATGGAGCAGGATGAAATGGAGGTTATATTAATTCTTCAATATGTGCTACACCTTAATGATAAAAAGGTATTTTATTTTATTTCCTCCAACCTACTGCCCTGTATTGTAAATTTGCTGGCGCATCAGTTCTGAGAATTCCTGCTCTTGTTGCCCATCCTTCAGCCACATAAACATTTTGAAAATGCACAAGTCCAAAAAATGCATCTAAATCGTTGGCAGCAAATCCAGTATTGTTAAACATATCTGCCTTTAGTTCCACAATTTTTCCTTTGTCATTTACCTTCACCTATATATCCATACAGTCCATTAAAATGCATTAAAATGCACAATCTTCAGAAATTTCAAACATAAAACATACATAATATTGGTACTAGTAATTGCTATGTGTTTACCTCATATCTATTGATATACGGATGCCGTTTCCCAATCATTTTCATATTGCTTTCCATATCCATTACAACTCTTACTGGACGATTTGTAACGTGTGCCGCAACAGCACAGGCCGTTGCCACATAAGTAGCTTTCGTTTCCTTTGAACCAAAGGCACCGCCAAGCCGTTTTACATAAACATTTACACTAAAAACACAAAATTGAAATAATTTCCAGGAAACTAAAATAAATCTTAACTTTTAAACTGGCAACGATCGGTTTTCACTCAGCTTTTTAAAATTTTCCAAATTTTTAGTGTGTTTTTAAAAAAATTACCGACTATAGCTATTACAGAGGTTAATCTAAAATTCATAGTTTGCCGAAAATCATATTACAATCCCTTTGACCAGTCATTTGTGCTTTATTATACATTTAATTTTGGCTTAAATTTAAATTGAACAAACGAAACATAAATCATATCACTTTAGAAACATTTCTTTTTGATATCAACCAGTAACATAACAAATATAGGTAATGATACTTTTGCGTATACTGCCTCATTGATTTTGAGTCATAAGGTCTATTTCTACTGTGAGCATCTGAATCAGCTTTTATAAATCAGTATCAGAATGTGCATTTTCCAAAACTTAAACTATAAATGAAACTTACCCTAAAGCTTATTATAATGTACAGTCAAAAACTAAATCGAGCAAATCTTCGTCATTAGTGCACTTGACTATAGATGCAAAAAGTTTTTCAGCATGAGAATCGGTTTGGGCATGTAATTGTGCATTCGATTAGCTTTTGCATGTATACTAACAAGTTACATTCTATTTCAATTTTCAGAAGGAAATTTGAATAATAAACTTCAACCATAAGACCATAACTGAAGAATTTAGACATTCTTGTTGTTTGACTGCAAAATTGCCGTCAACGTTATTGTCTTTTCTTTTTATCTGTATAAGATATATACGTAAAAAACGTAAACACACAATTATGTTAGAAACATTTTCTGATATCGTAAAATCCAGAGATAAATGTATTTTGTTTCGTGGCTGAATGACGATACCTTCTAGGCTTCTACCATATTTATAAGCAATCTTGTATACAGAAGAACGTGTACAACGATAGTAGAATGAACTGCCATTCAGAATCTGCATTTGAAAAGTTGAGGACCAGTCAACTTGCTATTTTCCCGATTGAGAGGCACAAACATATGCACAAGCTCATACTATAAATTCATTACCAAATTCACCTTCTATTGATTATTGAAAAGCACAAACCAATGCATGAACTGAATTCAACTATAAATGCTCATGAGCATTTACAAATTCAGAATGCGGAAGCTCAAACAATTGACCAGGCTGATTCAGATGCTGATTTTAAGACTATAGTATAGATAAAAAAAGCTCAAAGCTTAGCACATTCAGATGCAGAAGCTCACAGTATAAACGTACCCAGTGCCGTAACTAGCTTGTCCCAGCCCGGAGGAAATTCAACAATTTTATTTTGTCCCAGCCCTTTATTTACACAATGATTTTTCTTAGTCTTTCATGCATAGGCGCACCCAGTTTTTGATGGGAAAAGGGCAAACTCAAAACATGAGGTATATATTTCTCTCATTTTCGTGCAAAGAGCAAAAAATATGAGCAAATTTGTTCAAAATAAAACATAAAATACATAAAATTTGCGCTTAGCGCGAAAAATGGCGTGACTTTCCTTTACCTTTCACAACAAAAAAACTATTTTTCCGGATTTAAGGGGAGGGCACCAGTGCTTGTATGCGTGTATTATTGTTTCCACTTCCAGGCATACATTTTAATATAATGTAGAATGCGTCAGAATTTGAGAGGATATAAACCAAAAGAATATGAAAGTCGCGATCAAAATTTAAACATTTTTTGCAATATTTCGAAAAATAACGTCTTATTGGATTTCAGAGGGACAATAGTACATTTTCTTTCCCCCAGTATACGGTGTAGAGTCAAAATATTTACAAAAATTGGCTAAAACCCCTTCAATATTGACAATATTAACCAAAAACGGAAGCTAAAATGCTAAATTAATTTTTATATTTAAACACTGTGGCTCAAAAATGCTTCATATTAGATGAATAATGGATATTAGAGACCTCAGATGTGTAGAGGAAGAAACAATGGAGTCGGAAATCAATAAATATACATGCACCTTGGTTGTCACCGATTCTCTGTGACAATAATATGAAAAAGTTTTGCATTTTTCCAAACGGTCCCGGCCCTTTCACCGTCCCGGCCCGGAGGAATTCCCTCCCCTGGCCACCTCGTCGTTACGGTAATGAAAGTACCTATAGAATTAAAATACCGAACTATATTTTTGAAGTGGAATACTTATTTTGCTTACTAATTGTTCGGTTTGTCAAGTGCTGCCGCCACCATGGCTTGAACATGGTTCATCCATTGAGTCCCACTGTATACATCAATGGAGTCTTCTTTTGGAACACAAAGGCAAAGCTGAGTTTCCATATGAAAGTGGTATTGTCCGCTAACATAATGTTCACCCTTAATAGTCCTAGTTGGAACTTCGGTTGATTTAGTTTTACTTGTGAATGATGAAACAACGTGATCTTGAAGTGTGCCATCCATTTCTACTTTCTTTAGAGCTTCCCTTCCACTCAGATTTGGTTTGCGAACATTTTTGTATTTCACTAAAACCTTACTGGCTGCAAATAACGCCGTTTCTCTTGAATCCGCCAAAATTAATCCAACGGCTAAACCCGCTGCTGGAATTTGATCGGACAGAAATATCTGTGTAAATAAAAAATGATCTACTAATGAGAACGATCGATTTAAGTGGAATGAACATTTTGACCAGTGACGTATTTACAGGGGATTAGGGAGTTGACACCTCTCCCAATGTTTAAGACTAAGTCAACACTAAATAGAATTGTGTCCCCCTAAATACAAAAAACTGGTCATTTTTACATAAAAGTACTCAAAATTTAACATTTTCCCCAATTTGCTTCATATAGGTTACCCATTGTTCTTAGACACTCCCAAAAAAGTAAGTTGGATGCACATCATAGAGTATTTGAAGCAAGTTATTACCCTTTATTTTGTATCAATAGATAATATTGTAAGCAAATACAGTAACTAGTAAATTAAACTGTATTTAGGCACTATACACCAGAATTCCGAATAGCCGCTTTTACGGCTTATGACTCGAGCGGCTTTTTGCGGCTAAACGGCTAGCAAAATTGTCAAAAAGTTTGCTTTTGGCTCTTTGGAGTTTTTCCGAAAAGAAATTAGCGCAAATTTTAAATAAGTCTTATAATTACCAACTGTATATACAAACAGAATACTGCTTTCATCAAACTGTAATTTAATTGGTCTTTCCAATAAATTCAAGTGTGACAAACATTTTGATACATCAATGCATCAAAAATGTTGGTGCTACTTGCTACTGGGCATGGCCCATATTCCATCTGTCTTCTTCACAAATTAAAAAATCCTTGGCAGGTTACTTTACTGTAAATACTGTAAGCAGGAAGGAATATATCATTTTAAAGTTTAAATATACCTGGCTTATAATACATAGCTTTATTTATTAATGAAATGGAATTCTTTTTGTATAAATTAAGTTCATAACAAACTCGTAGTTAGTTATCAAGACGAAGATCTTACAGATATATATATATATATATATACTGTTATGTTTATACTGTATGTTTATATATAGGAAAAAGCCCAAAAATCTAAAAAGTTCAAAAAGCCGCTCAAACGGCTTTTTGCTCCAAAAGCCGGCTTAAACGGAACTATGCTGTACACGCCCAGTTTAATACATAACCTTTACAATTTACCTCTTCAATCTCACATGGAAAAGTAGGAAAAGCACCAAATCGCATATAATTGTTATCGCCAGGAATATCCTTCGCAGTGATTAACCGACACACCCCGTCAATTTTCTGAAAAGAACAATGAACATTTATTTTAAATCTTTAGTCAAATATATTCGTTTTATCAATAATGGTAGTGGTAGTGCGTAAAAATAAGTAAAATCTAAAAGTGAATAGGGTACGCTATAGTTTTGTAAAATATATCCGTAGCTTGTTTGATTTCTCGAAAACAATTTCTGAAGTGCAGTGTTCTAGTGAAAAAAATATTTTGTAGAGATAGAAATTCTTAATGCAATTTAGTACCACAAAATATAGTGGTGTATCTCCTTTAAAGATTGGTTAAGCATTTTAAATCATTTTAATGTTGGTCAACCAGGACGTAGCTTGATCCCGATAATTTTGTAGTAAATAGAATAATTTTATAATGCCTCAATATCAATATCCGCAGCACCTACCATTGCTTCTGTTGCATCAATAGAGTCGAGTTCTGCATTTGCAACGTTTGTTAAAACAAATGCACCATGCAGTTCGTTGATGACACATGGCATATCATTGATGTATTGCGCCTCTCCTTTTAATTTAAATGTTTTAATTAAAAATGTTAAAAAATATTATTATTCCATATTTTCCTTTAAGAAAATTGCATTGCAATTCAAATGTATTTTTACCAGATACTTGATACGGAGCCTCCAATTTAAGAACAGGTTTATATAACGGAGTTGTACCATTATCTCTGTCAAAATTTTGCGTTCCTTTACTAATTGGTCGAACAATGTCATCAGCACCGGATTTGACTTTCTCATTAGCTGGGTCATTCAATATTCCCAAAAACGTCTGGAAACTCAAATCAATGTTAATTTTTAGTCGTGTACATTTAAGATTAAAAAGTTGTACTCACTTTGAACAGCAAAGATTTGGCCAATCCATTTCTATAAGACGGACTCGCTTCCCCAGGTATAACGTCAGCAATCACCTCAGTATTTAAAATCTCTATGGCTCTTTTTCTCGTATATTCATCATCCAGTGATTGGGAAGTTAGGAATTCTTCAGTTTTATTTGCATGAATCTATCAATGCAATACATAGATGCAGACTTATTGTTTAATACTACAAAATGCAATCTATCAATCTATAAATTTGTGACAATCGACTGCGGGGGTAGTTCACTTAGATCAGTGATAACATTGTGTATGTACTGATTCTGATTATTGTAATTGGATGTCCTGAATTTTCATTTTAATAAAGCAGAATTATGAATTATGAATTAAGAAGTAAACTCACAAATTTTGGATTTATGCCACCATAAACAATACTTGGTCGACCAACAATTTTATATTTTTCTGATGGGTCGAGTTGAATTGAAAATGCACCATTGACATATGCATGAGTGTTTTGATACCGTTTCGTTATCTGTCCAAATAAAATGAAAGAATATTCTGGATATAATTTTTTAAGTAGTATTTTCATCAATATTAAATATTTGACACATTTATGTAGTGAATGTATTTAGAAATTTAAATAGCAGATTCTTACTTTGAAACTTCTAAAGAAATGATTATCGTTTTTTGCTGGCAAGTGAATTGATATTAGAAATTTCCCTGTCATATCCATTTCCAAAAACTGCACCATGTTTACTTCCAAAATTTCATTGGGTGACCTTAACATCGGAACGCCTTAACAATAATCATTTTTATTAATCTTATTGATTTATTCCAGAGGATAATGATTAGAATGGAATTTTTTTACACTAATCCCTTCTGCTAATCAGTACCGTAACAAGCCTGTCCCGGCCGTGAGGAACAGTGTGCGGCTGTCGGTACTAAAGAACTCCTAAAGAAGAGGGCATACTAAATACCTAAAATACCATTTGATGCTCAAATCGAAAAAAGTATGAAATGCATCATTTTCGCGCGTGGCGCGAAACGTTTTTGCAAATTTGGCCCAAATTGAAAAAAAACTCGCGCGTAGCGCGAAAAAATTTAAGCCTTTTTGCATTTTTACGGCAAAAAGAACCACTTTTTTGGATTTTGGGAGAAATGTACTAACATATACTTATCTTTACTTAACTAATGACTTTGTCCATAAGTGAAAAATTAAGTCTTATAAGATCACGGTCGTCAAGTGACCATTATTAAAATTCAATATATAGGCCAGTCATCCTGGCCCGGCCCTTTTATGTCCCGGCCGTGAGGACGTTCCTCACCCCCCTCCCCATCGTTACGGTACTGCTGCTAATATCGAGATTTGGGATATCTCTCGCATTCCTGTAAAATATTATGAGTTATTTTCTTTATGTACTTACCGATTACCAACTTTGCATCAACAGAGGCGGTTAGGAGGAAAACGTCAGATGGAAAGTTTTTGTGTTCATGTTTGAGCATTAAATTACCACCTAGTGTTGCAATCTGTATACATACTTTAATTAGCAATTGTGTGATATGATATGATATTAGCCAGTATAGAAAACATCGTACAACTACTCACATTTCGGACAGGAACATTTGCAACCCGCTGCAAATGCGTGCTCAATTGCTTTGTGTACTGAAATCCACGTTGTTTTGAAGACGTTTCAAAAATTTGCATTGCAGAAGCAAGCGTTACGCCACTTCCTAAACTTATTTTATCTTTGCCAATGGTGTACTTCTTAAGTTCAGCAACACCAGTGATATCCAGGTAACATTGCACACGTGGAACAAAGTAGACACCTAAATGTGAATTATGTACATAAAATAATAATTTAATTTATTACACACTTATAATTCAATTAAGTGATAATCCAAATAAATAATACACAATATGAATCAAAACATTGTATTATGTGTGAATATACCGGGTGCGGTATTGCCGGCAACGATCCTATAAGATTTTCCCCTTGCTTTCAGATTTAAGTATTCCGTGTAAGCAGATGCCAATGTTGTTACTATAGTCCATTTCCGTCCACTTCTAAAATGAACACTTACTTCACGGCTTGGTCTCGGATATGATTTGCATGAATCCGCAACCTCCAATTTTTCTAATTTAGGGCAAACAGGGAAATCCTATCAAAAGTTGTAAAACGTAATTTTTTTAATGATTTCCATTCTTCAACCTTAAACTCAAATACATGCCATTCAGTGAAAAATATACGATACGTTACCTCAATATCTTTACATTTGTTTAGAATTTCTAAAGGCGCATCGGCAGCAAGAGACTTGAATGCATCTAAAATTGGTCTATAGCCTGTACAACGACAGATATTCCCATCCAAACTGTTTTCAACGTCCTCAACAGTGACAGCAGATTGAGATTGCTGCAAGCTTTAAAAAAATTACAAGTAATTTCTAATTGTTAATTGTCGTACAGAGAAAGCAATATTTTAGAATTGCATTTTGAAAGCTTTTACTACCTGTGCATACTCATAACCATGCCTGGAGTGCAAAAACCACATTGTGATCCACTGAACTCTACCAAGCGTTGTTGTATGTGACTCAATCCTTTTTTGACACTACCCACAGCCTCAATAGTGCATATGGTCCATCCATCGCAAGAGAAAACAGGAACCACACACTGCGGTTTGATAAAAAATGATAATAATGCATATACCAATATAATGCCACATTGTCAACAAAGCCATACATATAATATTGCCATGTAAAATATGAAATTGTACTTCAGTGCAAAATCCAATCAAGCCACTAAGAAACACCATACGTTTTTTGCTTGCTAATGAACCTTTTTTGGTGTCAACGATTTTTCAATGCGTGATTAAGGGTCTGAATGATTTTATTATTTCCCTATATGGGTATTGTATATTTTATGATTTACCAAATTCAAAATTACTAAAAAGGTAATGAGGATCATGATCATGATAATTTATAAGTTTGACATAATAACTACTATAGCAGCACATACATAGATACATAATGTACCTATAACTTAAACTGGAGTACATTGAATGTAATAAAATAATAAGAGGAAAACCTTGCATGAATTAGTTTAGTTACAATTAGCTATATTATCGTAATTAAATAAATATTTAGCTTATTATTCTACAGTAGTATAATATAATATTCACGCTTAACGTCGCTTTAATCATAAATAGCGACAACTGGATTTCAATTATCTTAAAAATGAGATAACTTGATTTTCAATATCATATAAAATGGACAACTTGATTTCTTATATCATAAACGGCGACAAATTGTTTTTCACCATCCGAGGAAATCGATTTGCCGCTTTTTATGATATAGAAAATCAAGTTGTCACTTTGATGTTTTAGAAATCAAGTTACTGAAATTTTAAGATATTGGAAATCAAGTTGTCGTATTTCTAAAATATTGGAAATCAAGTTTTCGCTTTTTATGATTAAGACGAGGTTACATATGTATTTTTTAGGCAATTACCGAATTGACGGCCTTCACTTTGGATTTTCCTGTTATTGCGTCATGAACTGTTGCAGTAACAACACATGCTCCACATCCTCCTTCCCTACACATATACTTTGTTCCTGTTAGCCCAATATTGTCACGCACGTAATCCACCAATTTTGTTTCGGGTGTACAGTCTTCCTTATTTGAAACTTTAAATCCAAATATTTAAAAATACAGAGTGAAACAAAACTTTTTAATAATAATTTTACAAAATCAAATATTTGAATACCTTTATACTCCTTTCCATTAACGCAGAATTTGACGACATTTTTCTTACTGCACGATCTACTATATTATTGGACAATAATTATTATTTGCTATATACAATTAAGTTAACTGGCAATGTTTAGGCAAAACTATGTAGCGTAGCGTGGCATATGATATAGTAAGGAAATCTTATTTTTAGGATTGAGCATGAGCGAATAATTGTTGTGATCTAATGTTCATATTTAATGCAAGCATACCTACTTGCTAATCATGGCATGTCACAAAATCAAATTCATTAGGAAGAAAAACCAACAAAATTGAGAGAATATACACGAAAAATTAATTTGTGTTTTTTAATGTAGAAATTGTGAAGTGGAACATAAATTGGGCTTATACGACTGAGGTACAGTAAAAATTATTTTAATAAAGTAGAATTAATATAAAATTAAGAATATTGGGGGGAACCAGTAAAACATAAAGTAAATTTATTAAGTACCTACGTAAGTGATATTTAATAATAACAAACGTTAAATATTGTATTATGTGAAATGCTTATTTAATAAAACTAAATAGTGACTCAATACGAACATTTACATACATCTATTTATTAAATATTATATTATAAGTTGTTTATTACCCTGAATACGCTCTGGGGATATCAATGTCCATTCCAAATTACCGTTGGAGGTATTCTAATAGAGTCTTGTAGTGAGGTAAATGCATTTTACCTGTTTGCTACTTATGCTAAACATTTTAACTTTTGTTTTAAGCAACTAAATTATAAGGAAAGTAAACTGCAAACTTAGCTACAACTAACATTTTCTACAGTGAGGTAATTTTCTTGTCGATATCTATCATTCGAATAAGGAAATTGTTTTGTACAAGATGTTAAAATAAGTGATACTAAATAGCAGGGATGGAAACTTTTCGGTAGCGCACTAGCAATGCTACCGGGGAAATTTGGAAAATTTATCCCCGCCCCTGCAGGGGACGAGGCTTCCCAAGGGAAATCCGGATTGGGGCGGGACTTTCCCAGGGAAATCCGGATTGGGGCGGGACTTTCCCAGGGAAATCCGGATTAGGGCGGGACTTCCCCTGGGAAATCCGGATTGAGGCGGGACTTCCCCAGGGAAATCCGGATTGGGGCGGGACTTCCCCAGGGAAATCCGGATTGGGGCGGGACTTCCCCA